>PVIU01008605.1:0-82150 GCA_004026605.1 Ondatra zibethicus | reverse complement strand
TCCATTTCTTTAAGGTAATTTCTCAATTCATCTTTAATAATTTCAGATATTCTCTTGTGGTTATTTTTTAGATCATTTTCTTCTGGGTCATCCATATTTGGTTGTTCCGGTCTTACTTTTGTAGGGTCTTTGGGTTTCACTGGTATTGTGTTGTTCTTTGTGGTGTAGCTTGTGATCTTACCTTTTCTACTCATCTTTTCCTCTAATAGGTGTAGTTGGTGGTGTCTAAGATTCTGTTGAATAATTTCCTAGGTGCCAGTAGATCAAAAGCTAAGATGGTTTTCCTAGTGGTACAGTCAGTGTCCCAGTTCTAGTTACTTCGTTGGTTATATCTGTTCCTGGAGGTAGCTCAGTGTTCCCGTATTTTGGTCTGCTCTCTTGGAGTTTGCTGTCTCAAGCCTACTTTGGTCTAGGTTGCTGGCTTTGATCTGTTTCTGTAAATCTTGGTCTGGGTCTCCTCTTGTAGATGTGCCTGGCTTGGAGTTAGACCTGTTCTGGTGGAGATCGCTGGCTCTGGATCTGGTCGCTGGGTCAATCCTGTTCTGCTCGAGTCCCGGACCGGGTTGACTCCTATCTTCTGCTCCTGGTGGAACCGGTTCTCTCCTTGTCCTAGGTAACTGGTTCGGTCCGAGGTCGCGGGCTCTGAGTCAGGTCGTTGGCTCATTCAGTGTCCCAGGACTGGGTTGGCTCCCAGGGCTGGATTTGCTCCTGGCTTCTGCTCCAGGTGGAGCTTGTTTCCTTGGCTCTCTCTGCCCTAGGAGTCACGTTCAATTCCACTCCTGTGGGATTTGTTGCCCAAGGTGGAGTTCCTTTTCTCCAGGCAACTTTGGCTTAGGTTACCAGCTTTGACCTGTATCTGTAAGTCCTAGGCTGGATTCCCTCCTGCAGAAGCCCCTGGGTTGGAGTTGGGCTCGGAAAGGGTTCCGGTCTACTGCCTGGGAGGTTCTAGGCTCGGGTGCGCCCGAACCGGCAGGGGACCTTCTTGCTTCCTCAGAGGTCTCAGACTCACGCTGGGACCCACAAGGGTTACAGGTTCCTGCCTCTTCCCTTTGATGTCTCAAACCAATGCCCGAACCCACAGGGGACCTGACTCAGGTCTACTCTCTCTGAGGATCCAGATTTGCGCCGGGCCCCATTGAGATCTCTGGTTCCTGCTTATTCCCCGGAGGACCCAGCCTCACTCACGCCCAGGCTGACGGAGGTCCTGGCTCCGGCCTAGTTCCTGGGAGGTCCTAGACTCTCCCCCAGGCCCGCGGGGGTGTTGGCCTATATCCACTCCCTTGAAGGTCCCAGATTCACGTCCAGACCCTCAGCAGTCTCTGGCTCTGGCTCACTCGCTCAGCGGTTATTCCCTTGTACATGTTCCGGTGGAGATCGTTGGCTCTGGATCTGGTCGCTGGGTCAATTCTCTGATTGTGTTCTTATGCTGGTGTTTAGGCATCTGGGTTTGGGATGATTATAGGTCTAGGTGCTGATTTCTGAGTTTGTCTTTGTTGGGTGCATGTTTTGTTCCTTCATTTCTGTTTCCTCTTTGGTTTTCTGGTCTTTGTGACTGGATTTCTGACTGCTGGTGTGACCTCTGGTCCAGCAGGGAGTCTCTCTGTCCAAATTGGGGGCTGGACGTCTGGCTACTAGCTTGGCCTTTGGTCCAGCATGGGATTAAAATTGGGGGTGGGACATGATGATGAAGGGAGGGGCATTGGGGATAGTGTTGGGGTTGTCACCACAGAGTGGAGGAGGTCTATGGGTAGACTGCTATGGCTGGTGTGGTCTGTGGTTCAGCAGTGAGTGTCTGCCTGAGTTTACCTATCTATTTTTCTGGTTGGCATGGCCTACACCAGTTCTTCTAACTGGTGTGGCCTGTACCTGAGCAATGGGTATCCTGAAGGGGTAGGGGGCATGGCAGCAGGGGTGGGTGGTGTGATGGGAAGGGGGTGGCAGCAGGTTGGATCTTTGGGATCCAAACTGAAAGTGTGGGAGGACTCCAAGGGCAGATGGGCCTCTTACCTATTCTTTTGTTTGCTGTGGCCTGTACCTGAGCAGCGGATATCCCTAGACTTTCTTCTTACAGTATATTTGATTATGGTTTCCCCTTCCCCACCTCCTCCCAGATCCTCCCCTCTCACCTAAATCCACACTTTCTTTTTCTCCTTAGAAAATAAACGGGCATCTAAAGTAATAACAATAAAAACACAAAATTAGAAAGCATAATATATATACAAAAGACATGTAAGGTTTTAAAAAAAAGACCCTCCAAAAGTGCCAATAAGTTTGTCTTGGGTTGGCCATCCACTGCTGTTCATGGTGCCTGCCCTTAAGAGTGGTTTGTATCTCCACTGACAAGTGGTTTGTATCTCTATTGGACAAAGCTAATTGCTCATTTGTGAGTGGTTGTCAATCAAAGATAGTGTCTGATTGGGATGGAGACTTGTGTTCACCTCCCTCTCAACACAAGACCCCCTCTGGCCCAGACCCATGCAGGCCCTGTGCATGCTGCCACAGTCTTTGTGGGTCCTTATGTGTGTCAAGCCTGCTGCATTTAGAGGCCCTTGTTTTCCTGGTGTCATCAATCACTTGTGACTCTTAAAATCTTTCTGTCTCCTCTCCAGAGGGGTTCCCTGAGCCCTGGGGGAGGGATTTGGTGGAGACATCCCATTTAGAACTGCATATTCCAAGGTCTCTCACTCTCTGTGTGTTGTCCAGTTGTGGTTCTCCACGTTCATTCCCATCTGCTACAGGAGGGAGCTTCTCTGATGATGGCTGAGCAAGGCACTGGTCTCTGAGTAGAGCAGAATGTTATTAGGTGCCTATAGTTCTTTGTCAAGGGTTGAGGCTGCCTGAGATGTGCCATTCCATGTTAGCATGTGTATTCGTGTTGTCCTTATTCAGGTCATGTTTAGGCAGCCATGTTGGCGGGACTTCATGGGCATAGATTTTCTGAAGTTTTCTTTTTTTCTATTTTCTTTTCTTTTTTTTTTTGGTTTTTCAAGACAGGGTTTTTCTGTAGCTTTGGAGCCTGTCCTGGAACTAGCTCTTGTAGACCAGGCTGGCCTAGAACTCACAGAGATCTGCCTGTCTCTGCCTCCTAAATTCTGGGATTAAAGGTGTGCGCCACCACCGCCTGGCAATTCTCTGAAGTTTTGAGGAGACACTGAGATTGACTTTTAAGAAGTCTACCCTGAGGTTTAAACCCCAGAGTCCATAAAGACTCTACCATGAGCTGCACCTGTGTCCAGATAGTTAACTTTTGCCTAAGTACAACAGAGCTATATTAACATGATGTCAAAATGCTCAACTCAGACCTTAGAAGAAGCTGCAGAAATTGTTCACATACCGATGGGTACAGAAATTCTGAAACATGATGTCCCTAGATGGGCTTAATTTTCTCTGATAATGGAGTCTGAAGACTCTACTCACACTAGGTATGAATCTCATATGAACATTAAAAATAGTTGTCATTTGGATGACAGCACATTTTACTTAATAGCCACCTATAAATTTATTTTTTGTTGAAACAATAAATCTCTTAAAAACTCATCTGTTGAATTGGGATCTATGAGTCTTTTAATAGGATTTTTGAAAGCGAGTGCAGAATTTATAGCTCCATATACATTGCCTGACATGGAAGTTAAGGTCAGTAGAGCTCTGTTCAATCAGCCTGTGGCTAGCTGAACTATGACTAGTTGAACCCAGAGGCAAAAAAGACCCATTTCATTCTTGTCTTGTAGTGCTAGATGCCAAAAGTTCTTATTTTGAGAACAGTATTCTCTTAACTTCGGGTAGCAGAACAGAGTTCTGTTACTCAGGAAGTAGTTCATAAGTCCTTGAGATGTTGACTGGCCATAGCCTGATCTCATTCAGTATTCTTCGTTTCAAGAGAAGACAATGCATTTGTGCAAGTCAGAATCTAGGAGTCATCTCAGATGCCTGTTCTTCATTATCTGTAATGGGTGAATGCAGTCACTCTGTCAAGTCTTCTTAAAGGTCTCCTGTCACACACACACTGTCTTCATGGCCACCACTCCAGTCTGCACCATCATCCTTTGTCTGAAGAAGCCACATCACCCACAATAGAGTGACCTTTCACACACGTACCTATGAGACCAATTTGGTTTCGCACTCTTCTCAGGATAACAGATATCATCCTGTGGATGATAAGGTTTCTCTTCAGCCTCACCTTGAAGCACTGCCTGTTGACAGAGGTTTTCTGTCCCACCAGGTCCCATATCCGTTTAGTCCCAAATAAATACACAGAGGCCTACATTAATTATAAACTGATTGGCCTATTAGCCCAGGCTTTTTATTCCAACTCTTATAACTTATATTAGCCCATAATTCTTATCTGCGTTAACCACTGGCCTGGTACCTTTTTTGGCAAGGCAGTCACATCTTGCTTCCTCTGTGTCTGAATGACAACTGCAGACTGAATCTTTGCTCTTCCCAGGATTCTCCTGTTCTCCTTGCCCTGCCTCTACTTCCTGCCTGGTTGCCCAGCTTATACTTCCTGCCTGGCTACTGGCCAATCAGCGTTTATTTAAAATAGTGATAGGGTACAGACCATTGTCCCACAGCAACTGCCCTTGTTGGGTTCTGTGCTCCAGCCTCACAGCCACTTCTTACCCTTGAGAAACCAGCCCAAACACTACTGTTCGCCAGTGACTTCCCTGATGCCCTGATCGGAGACATTTCCTGTGCTCTTTGCTCCTCTAGACCCGCACTCCTTTACCCACGGTGTTTGCATAGGTCTAGAATTAGACATTCAAGTCAGGCATGGTGGTTCATGTCAGACATACCACCATAAGAGAGGCTGAGGCAGGAGGATCATTGCAAGTTTGAGGTTACCCTATATAGTAAAAACAAGTTGGATATGTGGTATTGTGTTTTGTGTGTGTGTGTGTGTGTGTGTGTGTGTGTGTGTGTGTAAGCACACATGCCAGAGGTTAACTTTGAGTCACAGTCCACTGTGATGCAATTATACACCTTGCTTTTGATGTGAGGGCTGGGAGTTGAGTTTAGGTCCTCATGATTTCCTGGCAAGCACTGTTTCGACAGCTATCTCCCCAACTACTGGTGTTGTGGTATTTTGAATTATATGTGTCTCTCCTACAGAAAACAAGTGCCACAAGCTCATTTATGCTCATATTCTCATCATCAAGTTCCAATACTGGGTTCAGTGTTTGAAAAAAAGTAGTTGTTCAATATATTTGTTGAATGAATAAATTACTGTTTTTAATTATTTAGGTAGAGGAAGAAGAACCAACTGGATACATTCGATATGAAAAATTTCTTCCAGTAATGACCAGAGTACTTCTGGAAAGAAAGTAAGGAAGCAAATCCAATCTTAAGGCAAGATAACTAGAATTACATTAATTTAAAAACTTTTGACTTGGCCAGCTGTGATGCCTTATGCCTGTAATTCCAGCACTTGAAGCTGAGGCAGGAGGATTGCCACAGATTTGAGGCTAGCCTTAGTTGCATAGTTTCAGGCCATCCTGAGCTACAGAGTTTTTCCTCAAAATAAAACCGAACCACGCGACTTTTTATGTTTTATTTACCCAGTCTATATCTTAGGCTGGTTCCCTCTATCCTCCCAGTGTGCTTCAAGCTGTGCTTACAAATACCAGCCATGCTAGTATTTATTAATCTAAGCAAGGTACAATGAAAAGGCAAAGGAGCTACAGAAAAGAACAACATTGCAGTTATAGTTAATTGTGAATTATAATTTTAATCATTTTAAAATAAAAATTAACACTAGTTACTTTTCTAGTGTAAGTACAGCATTAACATACCACAGTTGACTGATTATAGATGTTTTGGTCCTAGATAAATTTATTTTCATATCAATGAGAAATGCTAATAGATAATACCAAACATTCCTGTGGGGTAGGTATTATTGACATTCATATTCAGAAATCCAAAGAAATTTCATCCAGGGAAGTGCCATTAGCCTAGTATATTAGTGGCTTTTATGTTATTTAATGCAGTCATTTATCATGTAGAGACTGAGATAAATATGCTGGCATTAAGTTACTTTATTGTAAAATTACAGGTACAGACCAATTGCTGAAGATGTCCTTCTTAGAGCTTTTGAGGTGGGTAAGCTCCAGATTATTCATGTATATGTGAAAATTTAATTCATTGTATAGAATTTATTCAACAAAGAAAATCTACCTGCTTTCCCCAGGTTTTGGATCCAGCTAAACGAGGAATTCTGACCAAGGAAGAGCTGGTCAAGTACATGACTGAGGAAGGTCAGAGGGCTTTATTTCTTATAAAAGTAATTTGTGCGAAGATTTAGGCTTAAAGATGTTTATTTTATTAAAAAATGTGTGTGTATGTGTGTGTGTGTCTGTCTGTCTGTCTGTGCATGTGAGTGCAGGACCCATAGAGGTCAGAAGCATTGTGTTCCCTGGAACTGGAGTTACAGGGGCTTGCCAGCCACCTGATGTGGGTACCAGGAACTGAACTCAGGTTCTCTGCAAGAACAGTACATGGTCTTAACCGCTAAGCCATCTCTCCAGTGCCAATTAATAAGTTTTAAACAATTATGCAAAAGTTATAGGAGATGATACTTTAAAAGCAATTGTTTGGTTAGGTACTTATTTATTATTCCTATTATTTTGGTTTGGTTTGGTATTTGATTTTGTGTAATATAAGTGTAATGATTACTAATATAAATTGTGTTTACTTTAGTCACTTAAAATATTTCCTGAATAAAAGACATATCACTTAAAGAACATGAACTGTCAATCATAAGCCAGTGCCTTTTTAGACAGAAGATTTGAATTATAGTATATAAAAATTTCTTTTAAAAGACCTTCTTGGGGGTAAAGTTGCAAACAATATAGCCTAAATTGAATGTGAATTCACACAAAACTATATTTTTTTATGATAATGGGACCTCCTCCCACAAATACCTATATATTTCCTTCAAATGTTCTCTTTTTATGTCAGTATGCACATGTGTTTTTCCTGAAAGCAGCTTGGTGGACAAGTCATTAACATTGTTGTCCCCCACACACGCACACATGCACACACACACACACACATTGAACTAAGGGAGGAGTTTTGCATCCTCTGCTTGCACACGTGTGTGCGCGCGCACACACACACACACACACACACACACTGTACTAAGGGAGGCGTTCTGCTTCCTCTGCTCAGCTCTCAGATGCACAGGCCAAGTCCTGAGTGATGCAGCAATCCATACATCAGTTGAGCCCACGGACACGGGTATCATTTTGAGCAAGGAGACCAGTATTGGAAGCTCTGTGCACACCTGGTTTGGCCATTTTTGACTCGGTTCACCATTGGGAAACAGGAAGTGAGAGAAGGAATATGTGAAAGTCATAGCTGCCACCCAGGTTTGTTGATGGAGAGAGTGTCCCTTTGTTTGTCCCGGCTGCCTGGCTAGCTTACACCTAAAATTACGACACAGAAATTGTATTAATTAAATCACTGCCTGGCCCATTATCTATAGCCTCTTATTGGATAACTCTCACATCTTGATTTAACCCATTTCTATTAATCTGTATGTCACCACGAGGTCGTGACTTACCGGGAAAGATTCAGCATGTCTGACCTGGCGGCTCCATGGCGGCTCTCTCACTCTGCTTTCTTCCTCCCAGAATTCAGTTCTGTCTTCTCCACCTACCTAAGTTCTGCCCTATCAGGCCAAGCAGTTTCTTTATTAATTAATCAATGAAAGCAACAAACAAACAGAAGGACCACAGGTTTGCTTACCACATTAAAATCATCTGAGCGGTTAACTTTAATAATTAACCAAGGATGAAAGGAAGTAAATCCTAAGTATATTAGGCCACATGAAATGAATAAAAACTGCCAAAGAGGTTCAGCAACTCCTACTGTGTGCCCATTGTATGTTTATTGATAAAACACAGTGGGTGGATACTGGAATCTGATCCCTTTCTTGAGCATGTTATAGTCTTACTGGGGAAGCAAAGCTAACTTGTGAAATAGATCAATAAGAGACATTACAAAAATAACTCTCGGGCTGGAGAGATGGCTCAGTGGTTAAGAGCACTGACTGCTCTTCCAGAGGACCCGGATTCAATTCCCAGCACCCACATGGCAGCTCACAACTGTCTGAAGATCCAGTTGCAGGGGATCTGACACCTTCACACCAATGCACATAAAATAAAGTTAAATAAACCATAAAAATATTTTTAAAAAAAAGAAAAAGAAAAATAACTCTCAGAGGATCAGTGCAAGCTGAAACTAGCCTGGAAAGCTTGGCCTGGGAAGGCTGACAGGGAAAATAACTTCCTTGAGAAGGTAGATTTATTTATTTGCTTTTGTTTTGAGACAGGGTTGTGCTCTGTAACCCAGGTGAATCTGGTGTTTACTATGTATCCCAGGCTGGCATTAAATTCAAGGCAGTTCTCCTGCTTCAGCCTCCCAGATGGGATTACAGATGGGAGCCAGCTTACTTTGCTTTAGAAGATAGGGTGAGCCATTGATGGCAGATATAATAAGATCTTATATGTTGTAGTAACCTCGTATATTATAGGCATCAACATATTAGTTTCAACAGATGAACTATGAGTGAACAAACGAGTAGTTGAATGAAGACAGATGAAGTTGGTTTGTGGGAAATGGATAAAGCAATAGGAACGAAGTCTGGAAGATAGGCAGCCAGGCACATGGAAGAAGGTGAGCTCAGCCAGCCTGAAAGTCTTGTTGACTAGCAATAGGGAAGGAGTAGAGGGGAATTGGTGCTAAACTGTGGAGGCCTGCTCTTGAGTTCGGGTCATCCCCTGGGCGGTGGAGAGTTAGTTGGACTAAGTCACTCAGTGCAGCAGTACTATCAGAAAGTGATTCTGGTGCTAGCCAGTTTGTAGGAGAGTAAGAAAGGTTCAGTCAGCGAACTGAGCTGGGAGGCTCCTTCAGCATTTCCAGGGTTCCCTAACACAGGCCTGGCCTGGCACAGGGACTAGAGAAAGGGGATCAATGCAGTAGGACTCTATCATAGGACCCTGGGCCATAGTGACCAACAAGAGGGCAGGGGACAAAAATGCTGTCAGCTGAAACAGTGATGTCAGGCACTGGCTATGTTGTGTGTAGGGACAACATGTCTGTGTGTGTCACAGGAGTCTGATTTATGAGAATTTCCAGGAAGGCATACTTACAGAGTTCTTGGACTTTCAGGGCAACTGTTGGATATCCTAATAGACAGGGCCTGCACCAGTTATTTTCAGAAAAGAGTAGAAATAGTTTCAGTTACTTATTCAACATTATTCAATTTCTTCCATGCTGTATGAACCATTCTATTTGATCTGTACATATAAGAGGAACCATGTTATCTTTTTTTTTTTTTTTTTTTTTAACCATGTTATCTTAATGTATCATTATTACTGGATATAATGTGCCCTTCCTCTAGGTGCAGCTGCAGCTGCCTAATTCAGTAAAATGGTTGCTTAAGAAGTGAGTTTTTTTTTTTTAAGAGACAAGGTTTCTCTGTGTATCACTCACTGTTTGTCCTGGAACTCACTCTGTAGACCAGGCTGGCCTTGAACTCAGAGATCTGCCTGCCTCTGCCTTCTGAGTTCTGGGATTAAAGGTGTGTACCACCAGGGCTGGCTAATAAGTGATATTTTGGTTCTCAAAATTCCAGATTGTTTTTAAGCATATTCAAGCTTTGGGACTATAAAGGTATTTCCACAATCTTTTCATAGAATCCACAGAGCAGCCAACACATCTTTAAGTTTGAGAATGTACATTCTGAATGCCCAGGAGATTGTTAGCTAAACATTGTGAACCGTGTGTGTTCAGGGTGTACATTGCATCAGATGGTGTTTAGCATCAGGGAAGATCTCAAATGTTTTTAAAACAAATAGTGTTGCTATGTGTCAGATGTTTGTGGAAGTGCTATTTGAATAATAACACATTTGATCTTATGCCAAGCCCATGGGTGGAGAGTATTATCATCATCTGTATTGTGTAGACTGGGAAGAGAGGTTAAGCAACCTGCCCAAGATCATAAAGCTAGTAAGAGGGCCAGAACTTGAATCTGTGAGGCTTGTCCTTCAAGCTTGTGCTTTTCAGTGTTGATCAGTTTTCCTCCTGTATTAAATCAAATACTTTACAGCTCTTTCCTTGCCCAGTGTGGCAGACTGACTACTGTAAGCAAGTGGAGTGCTTTCACCAAGGTTGTTAATCTGGCCTTCTGGCCTTCAGACTCAGTCCCCACTCACTTGCAGGGCAGGCTGCATTGCTTATGTGCTGTAAATGGAGATGGTAGTTTATAGTGGTATATTATTTGTGTTTTAATAAATAAAGCCTACAGTCCAGGGAGTGGTGGCATACACCTCTAATTGCAGGACTCAGGAGACAGAGGCAGATGGATCTCTGTGAGTTCAAGGCCACCCTGGGCTACACAAGATTGAATCTGCTTAAAAGAGAAACAGCTCACAAAAAAGTGATCCCAACACTTGGGATCACACACCTTTAATCCCAGCACTAGGGAGGTGGAGACAGGAGTGATATGGCTGGGTGGAGAGAGGGATATAAGGTGATATAAGGTGGAAGGAGACAGTAATTCAGTGGAGTGTGAAATCTGAGGATTCACTGTCTGAAGATTTGGTAGAGGTAAAGGTCTCTCTAATGGCTTGGCTGCTTTGCTTTTCTGATCTTTAGGTTGAACTCCAATATCTGTCTCTGGGTTTTTACTATTCATGTTCCAGTAGTGTTGTAAGGAGAGAGCGGTGGCCCCATCCCACTGCCTGGCTAGCTTAATCCCTGAAATAACCACATGGAAATTGTATTAATTAAATTACTGCCTGGCCCATTATATCTAGCCTCTTCTTAGCCAACTCTCATTCTTGATCTAACCCATTTCTATTAATCTGTGTTCACCATGAGGTCGTGGCTTATTGGGAAAGCTTCTAACCAGCGTTAGTCTTGGGCAGGAGAACCATGGTGTCTGCCACACTACCTTCTTCCCAGCATTCCATTCTGTCTACTCCGCCTACCTGATTTCTGCCCTATCAAAAGGCCAAGGCAGGTTCTTTATTCACCAATGAAAGCAACACAAATACAGAAGAACATCCTACATCATTTACCCTTTTTCTGTTTAAACAAAAAAGAAAGGCTTTCACTTTAACATAGCAAAATTACATATAACAAAACAGTTACCAAGCAAGAACTACAGTTACAATATTTAGACCTATTTTATCTTTTATCATAACAATGGAAAATTCTAACTCTATCTATCTATTCTTCAGCTCCATCAAAGACTCCAGAAGGATATAATACCTAAGTAAACAAGAAGTAAGCAACTTCCAAAACTCTAGAAATGACAGAGACATCTCACTGCCTGGACAGTCATCCAAAGTTTTTCTGTACCGTTGGGGCATCCATCTTCAGCCTACAGCCCATAGTATCCAGTAGACTTTTCTATGAAGCAGGAAATTTCAAAGACAGTTCAGTCACTTTCTTCTGTATCCTGCAGAATGTCTCACAGACTCTTTCATGAAACAGGAACCCTGAAGGATCATCTTACCTTTAGGGAAATTGAGCAGTCCTCTCTCTACAGGTTGTTTGTGTCCAGTTTATACAACAGTCATGGCAAGAGCAGTTTCTTGCCCAAATGGAGAACCAACTCCATAAGGAGCCTCTTTGATGCCCATCTTCCTCTTGAAGTAGATTGGTGCTGCCAGGAGCAGATGTGTGTCATTGTCATGTGAAAGACTCTAAATGCATTTCTGATGCCTCTCAGCTCTAAATACATTTCTGAGGTCTCTCAGTATTACACACCTCTCTCCTGGAGACATGACAGTTGTCCACACACAAATGCTGGGAACTTTCCATCATCTCCCTGAGTCTTTGTAAATGTTCTATTGAACAGAGGCAAGATAACCCTTAGGTATTGATTCAGTTCCTGGTGTTTTGACTCAGTCCCTGGGAAAGGGGCAAAGTGACCCATAGAGGCTCCCTCTTACCTCACTCGATCACACAACCATTCTCCTACCCTGGCACAGACCAATCACTGCTAGTAGCCCTTTGAATAAGCCAATCCAATTAGCTGGAAAACAACCCTCAGGCTTCCCCCTTGTTTCTATGGCTTTTTGCTTTAAAAGAGGGGCTATAACAACTATCGATGTCTTTCTGGCTTCTCGACTGCTGAGGACCCTGTCGCGACAGAATTAATAAAATCCTCATGCTTTTGCATCAACTGTTGTGTCTGGATGGTGTCTTGAAGCAACTCTTCCCTAGAGCTTGGACTCCTAGTCCAACACATGAAAAGCCCTAAATCATTAAAACATTTAAAATGCCATATTCTGTAGTCTTTGAGAGATATGAAGAATGTCTATCTAACTGAAATATATCTCTACATATCTAGAAAATCTAACTAACATGACTACATGCTTGACTATTATCGATGATTATCCATTAACAACCTATATTTCCTAATTATACATTACATTTTTAAATGAACTACACAATCACAATACCTTAATCAAGATCAGAAATACATATACATATAACAAGATTGACCTTAAATTTATATCAACAAGGTAAAATCCATACCAATGCAAATTATCCATATCTATATCATATCCCTCTTTAAATGTAAAAGAACATTTATAAACAATATTTGGGAATATGGGTGTAGTTTTTTCTCTCCAAACTTCTTCCTGTTGTATGGGGGTACTGTTAATCAGGTCTTTCATGGTGTATCCTTCTGTCCCATATCACAGTAGTTCTGTCCTCTTTGAGGCGTTGGTTAACTTAGTATGTATGAGACACTAGAATCAGTGCTGGTCTCACAGCTGTGGTCAGTGAGTAAGGAAAGATACAAAATGTACAATTTGAAGAAAAGGAGCACTGTAGTAAGAGGCAAGCAGGCTGCGTCCTTCCGCCTGGCTCCCAGCCGCCGAAATAATTACACAGAATCTGTATTCATTTAAATTACTGCCTGGCCCATTAGTTCTAGCCTCTTATTGGCTAACTCTCACATCTTGATTAACCCATTTCCATTAATGTGTATCGCTACTTGACTGTGGCTTACCGGCATGAGTCTAAGTAGTGTCCATCTTGGCCAGGAGAATCATGGCGTCTTCCACATTGCCTTCTCTTTCCCAGCCTTCTGTTATGTCTACTCTGCCTACCTAAGGGCTCCCCTATCAAAAGGTCAAGGCAGTCTCTTTATTTAACCAATGAAAGCAACAGAAATACAGAAGGACCTCCTACACCAGAGCACCAGGAAGTAGAATGGAGCTAAATTTTGTGTTCAAGGAGATAAACAGATTAAGAAATGGAATAAAGAGAGTGGTGACCTCTGGGCAAGATCCCACCCAGCTAAATTTCCACTTTATGAAAAGCAATTAAAGAAAAGGTTAAAGCTGGGTGTGGTGGTACATGCCTTTAATCCCAGCACTGGGAAGGCAGAGACTGGTGGATTGCTGAGTTTGAGGCCAGCCTGATCTACAAATCAAGTTCCAGGACAGCCAAACTTAATCAGTGAAGGAAACCATGGAAAACAGAAAGCTGATAAAGATGTAATTGAATAAGGGGGCCATGTTCCAGCTGCAGAAAGCAGCAGAACTTGGTAGCTTTTGCCATCTGGTTCTGGAGTTAAGGACAGAAGAAAGGGGCTATGGATTTTGCCTCTGCAACTACAGAAAGCCACCAAGGCCAGGCATGTGTCAGTGGGGTCCCTGAATGGAGGCCTATAGAGGCCATTGAGTGAAGCTATGAGGTTGAAGCCTGGATTACCTTGGACACCCCAAGATGTTGGAGATGCTAGAGCCGTGGGATACCTGCCAAATAGAGCTGCTAACAGGGAGTGGAACCAGCCCAAGAGAGAGAAGTGTGTTGTAGTCAACAAAGATGAGAGGAGTTAGAGGTCTGAAGAGAAATGTAACATCAAACACGGAGATGCAGAGTTTGGAGTGTGCCCAGCTGGTTTTTGGTCTTGCTTTGGTCTAGTATTTTCTCACTATGCTCCTTTCCCTACATTTTGGAGTAATGTGTATCCTGTGCCTTATATCTTGGAAGTATGTGGTCTGTTTTTTTACTTTGATTTTATAGGCAATCATAATTAAGAGATTGCATGAATCTCAGAAGAGACTTTGAACTTTAAAACATTGTTGAGACCATGATAGACTATGGGTACGGGTATTTTTGAAGTTGGACTAAATGCATTTTGCATTATGACATCCTTACAAGCTTATGGGGGTCAGGGAATGGAATGTGGAAGTTTGAATGTAATTGACCCTCATAAGCACATAGGGAGTGGCACTATCAGGAGGTGTGGCTTGTTGGAGTAGGTATGACCTTGGAGAGAGAGTTTGTCACTGCAGGGATGGGCTTTGAGGTCTCATGTATGCTCAAGCCATACCCAGTCTCAGTTCTCATTCACTTCCTGTTGCCTGTGGATCAAAGATATAGAACTCTCAGCTCCTTCTCTAGCACTGTGTCTGCCTGCACGTTGCCATATCCCATCATGATGCTAATGGACTGAACCTTTGAACTGTAAGCCAACCCCAGTTTAATGTTTTCCTTTATAAGAGTTGCCATGGTCATGGTGTCTCTTCACAGCGGTAGAAGCCTTAACTAAGACAGTAACCCTCAAACCTTGGTTTGCATTAGACTTTTCCCTTAAAGGGCTAGTGTGATGACTTGGATGCCTTGTATTTTTCTTTAACATTGGGACATAGTTCTGTCTTAAATAGTCCGCAGCCTTTTCTACATTCTTCTGGAGTTTGTGTCCTACCCTGGTGAAGCCAGTTTCCAAGATGGCCCTCAGTTGTTACCTGAGTCCAACTAAAGCTCACAGATTTTCTTTCCAACTTTTGATTTCATCTGACATCAACACTAGCCCAGACACCAACAAGGGGGAGTTTTAGGATGATTGATGAGTGGTATCAATTAAGCCAGTGTGAGTGAGACAGTGGTCTCTCTCTTCAGCAACAATAGCTACCATCTAGTCATCTCTCCACAGTTTCACTAAACATAATAATTAGATTCACTTATAAGACTTTAACTTCAGGCAAATACTTTTGCAATTTCAATGGTTTTAATTTAAGTGAATAAACAACTTTGTTCGTGGTGTTTTATGTACTCCTGTTCTGACTGAAATAATGTCTTCTATAGGTCCCAGCAGGGTAGTAAGCCTGCAGCCTTGCAGGGTATATGGCAGCATGCCTTTTGAACTTCTGGGTTCTCATATGTTGGCTGTACAGCTCCAGTGGAGAAAAAACTAGACACAGCTGGGGGCCTGTGGGCTCCATGGCAAGGAAGCTGACTAGTGGAAAGAGAAAAAACTCCTGACCATAAATGATGATCTTTCTTGTCTCTCCAGGTGAGCCTTTTTCTCAAGAGGAAATGGAAGAAATGTTATCTGCTGCAATTGATCCTGAATCAAATGCCATCAATTACAGGGACTACATAACAATGATGGTGATAGATGAAAATTAAATGCTCCAAAGACTTAATTTCTTTTCTCTTCTTTTAAGACAACTGTAAACTAATTGAAAAGATAGTTTGAAAAATTGCTTGTTCTAATTAATTTCACATTGTACCATAATTGTTTCAAGGTATTCTAGAGATGACCAATTTAAAACATAAATTTGTTTAATATGACCAGATTCATGGAATGACAAGTTGATTATTTAAAAGGAATTATAAAATATTTTAGCACTAAATGTATTATTGCTTATTTTCCACAACTAGGCCAATATTACCTTGATATTAATTAAACAAAAAATGAAGATTGATCCTAGCACCCTAAGATTGGCATAGAAAGAAAGCTTTTGTGGAGCAGAATGGTCCCGGCCTGGATATGGACGGCACTGTGGTGCTGGCTGCTTTTTAGAGCAGCGTAAACACTTGAGCAAGCTGAATGTGGAGGGAGGGAGAGCGACTGGAGTAACCACTAATAATTGATTTTTTGTGAATGCCAATTACAAATCTCATTTGGGAGTCTAATAACTTTGTGTAAAATTGAAATTTGCTCATCCAGCATGTTGCCATTTATGGAACAGCTAAAGGAGGTGAGATAATTGAGTCCGGAGGAAGGAAGACTGAATGAGAACTGATAATGGCAATTCCTCTTTTGCTCTTTAGAATCCTCGGCTATTCAGAATATCTGTCATGGGAATCTTGTCCTGAGGACTCAGTGTGTCGAGCCTGTTGTTACCAGAATGCAGCGCCTGAAATGGACTGACCCCATAAGAAAGAGGTTCATTTAGCTCACAGTTAGAGATAGTCAAGGTCCAGGCAGCATTGTGTACCCCGAGCTAGGGCCACTTTTGCATGCACCTCGCCCAAGTGCAGCTAGCCAGACAGGAGCACACAGTTGAGCAAGCAGGAGCAGAGAGGTTGGGAGAGAGTCAGCTTTGCTCGTTTTACAATGGTCCTCTCACAAGAATTACTCTCTAGGCTGCGGAGATGGCTCACTGGGTAAAAGCATTTGCTAAGTATCATTAGATAGCATGCTGGAAGCTGGAGGTGGATGATGGAGAAATTCTAATTAATCAAGGTCACATTTTAGTGAGGGAGACTTGCAAGTCAATCAGCAGTCACATCAGGGGACTGAATAGAGAAGCAGGTGGTAAGCCTGGTGGGGTGAGGGTGCTAAGACAGGTAGCACATGACCTACAAACTTAATAGTTTTTAAGTTTGGAAAAACAGTCATTCTCTGAGTAGTCGCTTCAGGGCACAGAGCACATCAGCAGGATCAAAACAGATCAAAACCCCAGAGGTGTCATGAAACACAAGAATCTGGCAATCGAAAGTCTGGTTTATGGATATTTGGGACCTGATGAGAGATGACAAGGTTAGAGCAGGGAACTGTGGCCTAAGAGATAATGGGATAAATGGGGTTCAGGTTTCAGTGTTTGAGTGTGGATTTTATTCTGCCCATCGCAGAGAAAGGAGTTGGAGTGGCAGATAGCCTGAGAAACAACTTGAAGTGAGGCGAGGAGACCAGCTGGCAGGCTGTTGGGTTGGCACGACTGACGGACTAGGGAAAGTCAAGCACAAAGCTGGGTTTCTGGCTTGAGCACTTGGTAAATAATGATACCAGCCCTTCAGATCAGACACCCACGGAGCAGGCTGATGAGCTTGACTGTGGTCATCTCCAGCTTAAGGAGCTTGTAGGACATAGAAAATCAATTAGATAAATAAAGGAACATCTGCTAGAGATATGGGCTTTGGAGTTGTCAGCACATGGGGTCCAGAAGGAAAATAAGATGACCAAGAGCAGAACTGGGGGAGATAGTGAGTTTGTGGGGGCAGAGGAAGAGCTTGCAGAGCATGGGAAGAAGCCTGGCAGGAGGGAAGCCGGAGGGAAGCCATGGCAGGAGAGACTCTTGGGAAGGCAGGAACCAAGCCAGGTGTGGGGGAGATGTGAAGTAATTGATGATGGAGAAACATCCCTCAGTTTCAGCACCAGCACATTCACTGGGAACCTCTCTTGGGGCAGACTTTCTAAGTGGCAGGTAGTAGAGTCTGGTGGCTTCAGGAATAAACAGATGTGAGAAAGAGATGGAGGACAGGCTACTGGGCAGTATAGAGAGGAGAGAGAAGGTGCAGGGAGGGAGTTTGGAAGATAGGAACTGCAAGTATGCTCTATATTTGTATTTAAAGGGTTGAGACATGGCAGAGAGCATGGGGCACTCACAGGGCCCAGGATCCAGGGCTACAAAGGTCTTGACCTTGGTTATGGACATGAACTACTGCATATAGTCTCTCATAGTGGCCTCTAGCTCTACTGTCTTTTGTTATTGTTAAGATAGGGTCTTGCAGCCAGGTGATAATAGTGCATGCCTTTAATCCCAACACTTGGGAGGCAGAGGCAGGTGGATCTCTGTGAGTTCAAGGCCAGCCTGGTCTGCAGAGTGAGTTCCAGGGCTACACAGAGAAACCCTGTCTCGGAGGAAAAAGGGTCTTGCTGTGCTTACAACTTGTGACTTCTCTGCTTCTTCTCCCTAGTGCTAGGATTCCAGCCCGAGCCTCTACATCTGGCTGTGCTGTCTCTGTGAAGAAGGAAGGTGGTAGGGTGTAAAGCTAGAGATGGTGCAGATCTGAAGTGTATAGTGGGGAATGAGAGAGCTGGGGAATAGTCTACTAAAGAATTTTCAAGAAACCCTGGAGGATTTGTTCTAATAACCCAGGCCCAGCAGCAAACTGTGGAAAGTGTTGAGTCACGGTGGGAAACGGAAGGACGGAAGGTCAAGATTGGTGAGAAGTCAGAGAGCAGAGTGACAGCGATGGTCTGTTGGCTCAGGTGGGAGGGGACACCAGCTAGGAGCAGGCTTGTAAGAATCCAAAGGGCACACACTGCTATGTGTGCTCAGATGGCATGCCGTTCCTGGGAACAATGTGCTCAGCTTGCCATTTGACTTCTTTCTATTGCTATAGGGCATGTCTTTATTCTATGCTATTACTAATTAATAACAGTATGCAGTGCTTATTCATCTCTTACTGTGTGCCAGGCACTGTTCTAAGTGCTTTCCTTAAATATACTCATTTAACCCTCTTGATGACCCAATGAAATAGGTACCTTTATTCCAAGGGAGTGACAAAGAGGTTGCATAGCTATAAGGGACTGTATTGATCAGTCTTTATGGGTTATGCTGTGACGTCAAACCTTCACAACAAAAGTCATTTTTGTTCAGTTTCGTGCTCTGTGTGTCTTATCTTCCTTCACTTCTTTCATAAGTAGAATGACTTTATGTCCCCATTTGCCCTGGGTGGACCCAGCCTGCATGTGCTGTCCCAGCACAATCATTGATGTTTCTTCTTACTCTTAGGATGCCTTCATGAAAACGATGATGAAGATCACTCCTGGGGGCTGGGCAGATGGCTCAGTGGTAAGGGCGCTTGATGTACAAGCATGAGGACCTGGCTTCAGGCCCCAGCACCCACATGAAAAGCTGGGCACTTCTGGGTCCTCTGGCTTCCTCAGAATCCACTGTCCTCTGTGGCCCTGCCTGCCTGTGGAGAGCTAGCTATGTTCTCACACTTCTCGGCAGGCAAAGCTGCATGAGTCTGCGAGTCTGGGGACCATACTCTGATCCCACTGTGCCTCTGACTCACTTGGAGCTCTGCACCACACCCTGGAAGTCAGAGAGCCCAGCCTGGGCCTTCTCGTTTGCAGGCACCAGTGTTCACATGCCGGGTGCCTATTAGAGACAAAAGGATTGTCTGAGAAGGAAGGCTCATTGGAAATGTGACCGGTTGTCAAGGACAGGCCTATTTCCTGTGGACCATAATATGTTTGGCTCTTTCTCTCCTTTCTGTCTTTCTCCTTTCCTTTCTTTTCCTAACTTCCACATAGGAAAGCACCACTTATACAGACTTTTCCTTGGAGGTCGTCATCAGGCTACAGTGTAGCTAAAACAGCCTCCGGGTTATGCACACTTACACTCAGGCTGTCTCTAGTATTTCTAAAAGCACTGCCGCCAGTCACTTGCTTCAGAAGCCCCCTGGGGATGGGTGGCTTTTAGAAAGTAACTGTGTAGCCAAGAATGATCATATAGCTCCTCAGAAGAATCTCTGGAGGTGTAGCCCCCAAATCTTCCTTTGTAACGGATGTTGGATTTGGGGGAGAGGCTTAGGCACACTTAAATGCCCACCAAACCTCTGCCCTGGGAAGTATCACATGGTGCGGAGACGGGATTTGGGGCTGGATGTTGCCCTTATAAAGTGCGTAACTGGCACTGGTACTACTGAGCTTCTGCATCTTTGCGTGGGAAGTGGAAAGAATTGCTGTATAGGGCTGGTGTGATGATGGATAGCATAAAGCTATAATGGATGGAGGCAGATGTTATTTATAGAAAACCAGCTAGGCAGGCAGGCAGGGGGTGGGGTGGAGATGGAGACCTGCTGCCTGGATACTGACAGCCAGAGTGTGGGAAAGTAGGGAGCTGAAAAAAACTTCATTTGTTAGGTGAGGGTGGTGCTGATGGAGAGATACCAAAAGGTTTACTGTCACTGCACCATGAATGGTTAGCTGTGATGTTTATGTTAAGGACTTGAAAGTGGGAGGTTTAGGAGGCTCACCCTTCTTGCCTCCCTCCCTTCTTCTCTTCATTCCTTTCCCCTCCCTCCCTCCCTCCCTCCTGTCTCTCCTTCCCTCCATTTTTGAATTGCTATCAATCACAGCACATCTATAGCAACATGAGTCATTCACCTGACCTAGTGAGAAGAGACATGCATTTGAGTCTGTGGTTGGGGTGTAAGCAGTTGCCTGAGTGCTTTCCTAGCATACAAAGTCCTGGACTCCACCATCCCTAGTGCTGCATAAATCAGGTATGGAGGACCATGCTTCCAATCCCAGTTCTTGGGGTCAGGGATGCTTGGAAGTCAGAAGTTCATGGACATCTTGGGCTATGTAGTAAGTTCTAGGCCAGCCTGAACCCAGCCTGATTCATGGTCCTAACTCAAGAGGAAAACAAAGCACATAAAGTTAGGATGTTATATAATTAGTCCAAATATCAAATCTATCATGTTGCTTGTTAGGTTTTCAACCAATCAGTAAGAAATCTTGAAGTGATTTATTGCTACTTGGGAAATTTAAGTATGGGTTAAATATCATGTCACTATTATGTGATATGGGATGTCCTTCTGTATATGTGTTGCTTTATTGGTTGATGAATGAAGCTTCTTTGGCCTATGGCAGGGCAGAATATAGCCAGGTGGGAAATCAAACAGAGATGGAGAGAGTAGGTGGAGTGAGGGAGACGCCATGTAGCTGCCGAAGGGGAAGGACACACTGGAACCTTAGGAACCTTACCGGAAACCACAACCTTGTGGTGATATACAGATTGGTAGAAATGGGTTAAGATGTAAGCTAGCTAGAAATATGCCAGAGTCATTGGTCAGACAGTATTGTGATTAATATAGTTTCTGTGTGGCTGGAAAACGAATGAGCAGTCTCCGTCTACAATCATGGAGCTTTACAGCATGCTGAAGTTTGTTTTTGTGTTCCGAATGCTTAGGATTTAAATGTCTTGCTAGTTGTCATAGGTGCATTCCAGCTCTGGTTACCTACTCAGGCATGATCCTCTCTTAGGCAAATAGTCTTCTTGATCCACGACTTTTTCACTTCTTTAGCTCCTTATCAAATCTGACTATACTGTTGCTGTTTAACCTCGTGTCATGGTTGGCAAAGAGCTCGCAGGAGTAGATTTCTTAGCTTTGACCTGTATCACTGGGCCACACTCCCAGCACATAGCACCACTTTCTTGAAGCTACTTGTGTTTATCGTAGCGGTTTTGCCTGCCATTCATAGAAAATGTCCGTGAGAACTGGTTCTGACATGTGTGGTATATGAATGGAGATGGAGTCCAGTGTTTTCTCTTGTGTCCCTGCATGTCGGCTCATGTCACTAGTTTAGACTTTCTGGGGGAATGGGTCTCTGGAGAAACAATGTGAAGTTTCAACTGCTCTGTAAATTAACACTTGGCCTTATCTCTTCTGAAACTTTCTCCCAAATATGTGTATGTCTCTAATGTCCTCAGACATGCGGAAAGCAAGGTGGCCTTGTAGAAGTAAAGAGGGACCTGATGGAGGACACAGGAGCAGAGAAAGGGCTGTGCACCAAGCTCCAGGCTTGCAGTGGACTAGGTGGGGCAGGCTGGGGGCAGATTGGAGTCACGGAGCTTTGGAGGACAAAGCAATGGGGAGCAAGAGTATATCAGTCATCATCTTGGTGGAGCCGCCTGTGCAGACTGCTGCTGCTGGCCTGTGCACCTGCTAAGGACAGCTTTGCTCCTCAGCATCCATCACAGATGATGGATCTCACCTGAGGATATCACCGCTAACAACCACACTCAACTGAGGGAGGAATACTCTGGTAAGAAATCAGAGTCTTTGTGGGAAAGAGAAATAATAAACACAACTGTTTACTGCAGTCTCAAACCACAATGTTATTATGTAATCTGCTAGTAATTAATACACTGTGAACAGTCTTTCCATGTTAATGTATACGCGCCTAAAATGTACTGTTTTCTCTTCTTTGAGACAGGGTGCCCCTGTGTAACCCAGACTAGCCTGGGACTTACAATTCTCCTGCCTCAGCCTTCTGAGAGCACAGATTATAAGTGTGTACACCATACCTAGTTGCCCCCCACCACTGCCTTCAACATTTAACTGGAGCTTTTTAAAGGCCCGTGGCATTATACTAAAGCATCAAGTTGAATTGCTCCAGGAGGTACCAAACTTGCACCTCACTGGCTCTTTCCTCAGACAAGGACCTCTCTGATCACTGGGAAATAGGATCCCACGAGGCATAATATTTTCAGCAGATTCTGAATTCATCAAGAGAGACATTTTCTTTTGGAACAGTTACTACCAGAAGGAATGCAAATGAGCCCCTGTGGCACAGAAATGTTGCAAAAACTCATACAAGGAAATAGGAAATGCAGAAATGTGCATGCAGATATGCAGCAAAGAAGGGTCCTGAAAAGTTGACAGAGCAAGAGGCCAGCTGGCCATCTGCTCCATCAGCAGCTCGCAGCATGGGAAGTCTCCTCATGGAATCCGTTTGCTCACTCATTGAACATTCGCTGAATTCCCATTGCATAGCAGATGCTATGTTAGGCTCCAGAGACAGACAAGCCTTGTCTTTGAGAGACTTAGGGAGAGGCAGTAGGACAAAGACACCAAGCAGTAGTTAGTTGTTCAGCAACATTAACAAAGGGCTTTGGGGTTGGAGCAGCCAGCAGCCAGCTTTGCCTATGGCATAAAGGGCCTCACAAGGGAAGTGAGAGATGAGCCTCAAGTGTTTCCTGTGCTTGTGTTGGCAGTCCTGATGCCAATGCTGGGGCGCGGGAGGGGATGTTCCAGAATGAGATGGCTTGAGGCTAAAGCTAAAAGAGCTACAGTGTGGCTTAGGGTAAGGAACTGATCGGCCTTTGAGTCCCAGCTGTTCCAGATGTAGGTGATATGCCTGGGGAGGTCACTCTGAACACTGGAAGCTGTCTTCACATGGGACTCAGTAAGAGGTGTCAGTCATCACAGGCTGCTCAGTACAAATCTGCTAAACAAATGTAAACATTTTCTATGTTTGGTGTAGTCATCGCTCAGCTGTATGAGGTCGGCTACAGGTGTAGTATTTCTAGGAATGAATGAAGTTGCTTTCCTAAACTTCATAAACTTGGAACTTCATGAAAAAGCCATCTGTGTCATTTTTCATTGAAACTTCATTGATTCATTAATTCATAGTACTTATTTAATAACACTTTGTGCTAACAACTGTTCTGGTAAACAGTATCATTGCCCTTATGGAACTTAAATTCTGGTCAGGAGTCGGATAAAATGTAAATCAATATATGTCATATGAGGACAGATAATATGGAAAAAATAAAGCAAGATGAGGGGTAAGAAGTGAAAAGGTGTTTTATAGCTATGATGAGGTCAGAAATCCTATCTAAGGAGTTGAGCAGTGACCTTAAGGGAGTGAAGGTGCATTGGGAAAAAGCATTCCCTGTGGAGATGACATCAAGAGCCTGAAGGGACAGCACAGAGCCCACCTTGACCACCAGAGCAGAGGGAGGAAGGAAAGGTTAAGATGGGAGATGGGCAGAGTCCAGAGCTCAAGGGTCAAGCAGCCAGGGAAAGAACTTTGTATGTGTGATATGGGAAGGGAAACCACTGGGCAGTACTTAGCCAGCTCTTGAGTCAACACAAGATGGCGTCGTAATATTGGTGGGTGTGATGAGAAGTGATAGGATTCGGAAATCATCTGGAAGGCGAAATGAAAGGAATTTCCTAGTGTGTGGGACCTTGATGGAGGAAAGGGAGACAGATGAAGGAAGGATACTGCAGTATTTGGCAGAGCAACTAAGGTTTGGGGGGAAATCAAGAGTGTGGTTTGGGTGAGTTAATGTGGAGAGGCTAACTGAATACCCAGGCTGGTGAACGGTCAGTATGCAGATGACAGATACCCTGGGCAAGGGGCAGGACACAGTGATCGAAGAAGAACTTGGGGACAACTTTAAGCTATAGACAGAGAAAAGCTCAGTACAAGAGATACACAGAGAACACATTGACAAGATTACAAATTGCCAGGGCTGGAGCCATGGGTCCTCTTCTAGAAGTCCCAAGTTCAATTCCCAGTAATCACACGGGGGCTCACAACCATCTATAATGAGATCTGGTGCCCTCTTCTGGTGTCCAAGCATACGTGCAGCAGGAACACTGTCAAAATAAATCTTTAAAGAAATTACTGTCACCACTGTAATCAGTTACTTTTCTCATGGACAACATACTTGACAAAAGTAATTCAAGGGACATAAGATTCATCCTGGCTCATTGGTTGAGATGACACAGGCCATCATGACTGGGAAGGCATGGCTCCAGGCAGCTCTGTGGCAGTGAGACTGTGAGGTAGCTTGCTTGCATCTCAGTAGAGCAGGGAGCAGACAGATTGAGGCAGGAATGGGGCAGTCTCTAACCCATAAGCCCCACTATCCAGCAACCTACTTCCTCCAGCGAGATTTCACAGCCTCCCAAAACAATGCCACCAGCAGGGAACCAAGTGTTCATACATGTTAGCCTGTGGAGAAAATTTCACAGTCAAGCCATAGTGACCATAATACTGTGATCACTCTTAATAATTGTTTAATGTTACCAGCTATCCTGCTAGTGTTGAAATGATCATTTCCCCATTAATGTAGAGAATATATATGTATATGAATATAACATAATATATATATGTATGTAACAGGCACTATTATGTTTGGTTAACATGGTTTTTAAGCCTTTAAAGCATAGTTTTAATTTCCAATTCCTTTTTCTCCTTTGGAATTTTTTGAAGAACCCAAGATGTTTGTCTTGTCAATTTTCTCACAGCCTGGATTTTGCTGGTGGCATCTGCATGGCATATTGAATGTACTCCTCTCTCTGTCCAGCAGTTGGCAGTTGGCTGAGGGCTTGATCTAATTAAAGGCTGACTTTTTGTGGATGCAGTAATCACTCCCAGTGGTGGTGGTGGGGCTATAAATTTGTTTTAAATCTCTACTTGTTGGTCACACAACAACAAAAACACAAAGCTATGAAGTAAGCCAAGTATGGACTTTAAAAAGTAGCATGGTGTGGTTTTTTTTCTGGGGAGACCTGAGCAAACCCAGATAGGACCCTGAAGACAGATCGAAGTGAGGATACTACCCAAGTCTAACTTGGTGAACCAATGAGCTTACTGGGTTCACCAGGGGAGCATGGAATGCTCGAAGGCAGTGATTTCACTGGATAGTCTACCACAGCCTGGGTGAGCATTCTTGATGGCTCATGCCTGTATCCTCCCTGCAGGAGTCTCAGGCAGATTCTGTCAGGTGGGGAAATCTGCCTCAGCAATTGTTTATGGCTTCTGTAACACTGCGGAGGGAGCCTTATGAATCCTGTAAGTTTCAGGTTGTTTTTTTCCGGTTGTGAGGTTTTCGATTTCCTGGTCTTATAAACCATCCTCTGCCCTCCAGGAGGGAATGTTCCAGTTCCAGGAACAGCTACACAGGAAGTTGGAAAGGTAAACATGGCTGACCAACCAGGTTAGTCTCCCCATAAGGAAAGCAGCAGGCTGGCGGTAGACAGCAAGGCTTGTTGGCTTTAAATCTCCTGTGCTACAGAGAGGATCATAAGTGCTCTGCAGTTAGGAGCCAGGGTGAGGAATCTGAATCCGCGGGACTTGGAATTGCCCCGCGCGGGAGTGGACCCTCTGAGGAGAGGGCAAGGTGTGTCTGCCAAGAAGCTGTTTAGAAAGTATGTTAGCTTCCATCACAATGATTAAAATTTGAGACGAATCAGCTTATAATGAAAAAAATTTACTTTGGCTTATAGATCTGGGGGGTCCAGACCATGACTGGCTGGTGCCCTTGCTCTGGCGCCTGTGGTGCATCAGTCATAGTAGGAGCATGCTCAGATCATCACTGATGAAAAGCAGAAGCGGAGGCTGGATGCATCCCATAATCCCATTCAAAGGCAAGATTCCAGTGCCTTAAAGTCGTTGCATTGGCTTCTGCTTCACGAAGGCGCCATTGCCCCTCAGCAGTGCTGAGCTAGAAACTGAGTATCCCACTCCCTAGGGATACTCAAGCTTCAAGTTAAAACAAGATACGTGTAGAAGAAGGCAAATCCTTGCTCCAGATTCTGTTAAGTGTGGGCTCCTGGAGGGATGGCGCACCCAGCGCAGAGTAGAAAGAGTAGAAGAGTCTGCAGACTGAACACACACCGGACAGTGACCGGTTGACTCAAAGACAAATGGTTGCTTCCCTGATAGGTAAGGTGGGGTGGCAGGTGGAAAGCTATAGATGGAGCACAAACACACTTAAGTTACAAGGGAAATTACCTTTGTAGGGCAGTGAGCACCAGTTTGGGTGATGAAAATCAGGATTTTTGCTAAGCTTTAATCCAGAAAGGATAACAGGACCCAAATGCCTCCATCAGCCGTTAATCCGTGGCTCAGTGCCCTTCATCTTGTCTCTCTTCACCTTCAGCCTCACCTCTCAGGTTATTTTGAAACAAATTCTAGACATTACATCATTTTGTCTGTAAGAACTTAGATATGTCTTGGCTATGTATGGAGCTCCTTCCCTCTCCCTAGTAGGCTAGAAGCTGTCAGACCCAAGAGAAATCTCCAGTGTCCCGACACACATCGTTCCAGGGCCCACCACCGTCTTCCCAGGGCGCCCTTTCTGTTGCTTTAGTCCAGTTAGATCCAAACATGGTCTGCCATTGTGTTTGTGTGTCTTCACTCCAGCACACGTCCTCTCCTGTATCGAACTGTTTTTCTCTTAGTCTTTGATCCAGAAGAATTTTGCATTTGGGGGATTGTTTGGTTGCACTTTTGTGGTATTAAGATACCTACTATTTCCTGCATTTATATTGACCAACTTCTATATCTTGGAGTTTGATCAACTCAAAGTTAGTTTTATTTTTGTTCTAGTCTTTTCTTTACTAAATCAACTTCTTTGATTAATTTCAATTGTTTTCCTCCTAGAGGCTCAGTGTGTCTGGACCATTTCTTTGTTAGTATTCAGCCCCAGGTGTGGCAAGCTTGATATAATGAATGCAACGTCTCCATCAAGACATGATGTTGTGATCTACAAATGTGTAGATCTACAAATGTGTAGCTAGTGAGTCATGGATTGGGCATACCAGTTGGCACAGAAGACATTTTATTAGGAACTTCATTGATAATTTTAAGAAGAGCTTATCACATCCAATGAAATTCAAGTAAAAACAATTTCCCAGTCTCAACTATTTGATTTTGTTTGTTTGAGACAAGACCTCAGTATATACCTCTGAATGGCCTCGAACTCTCTATGTAGACAGGCTGGCTTGTGAGCTACCACACCCAATTTTTAATTTAAAATAAAAAACAAATGTTTCTTGATTTCTTTTAAAATATGCATTTTAGCTTGACAGTTATATGCTGATGTCATCTGTATACATTGACATTGACAGTATCAATGTCCCTTATAAATTCCCATTTGGTCATATACTACCAAAGCCACTCTTGGTAACCTCCTTATTCACTGTGTTGTGAATTGCAGTGTTTGAATTAACAGTTACATGGCTATTTTTGTCACAGCACCTCTGTATTCTTAATGTGTGGAAACCAAGTGTTTGAATTTGATTTAATGAAATGTTTGAAAATTTATAAAACAGGTTTTGAACCCCATGGGGATATAAGAAAACAAGGATTTAGGATAACCTGGCAAGAACAGTACACTAAGAGTTTATAATTCAAAATGATTCTTCCCTAAACAAGTTTTAAATAATCAACCAATAAATTTATCTTCTGATATTGCATGTATTTTAATTATATGTAACATACGTATACTGCATAATATTTTGATATTATATATTTTACTTGCACATTAGAATGTGTATTTAAAAATAAAACCGATCAGCTGGGTGGTGGTGACAAATGCCTTTAGTCCCAGTACTCAGAAGGCAGAGGCAGGTGGATCTTCATGAGTTCAAGGATTGCCTGGTCTACAAAGTGAGTTCCAGGACTGTCAGGGCTACACAGAGAAACCCTGTCCTGAAAAACCAAAAAACCAAACCCCCCAAACAACCAAGCAAACAAAAAAAACTGCTCAGCTGGGCATGATGGTGCATGCCTTTAATCCCGGAATTCATGAAGCAGAAGCAGGTAAATTTGAGTTTCAGGCCAGTCTGATCTACAGAATGAGTACCAGGAGAGCCAGGGCTACACAGAGAAACCCTGTCTGCAAATACCAAAAACCAAAACTGAACATAATAAACAAACAAATAAATGCAAACAAATAAAGTGTCCACACAAATGAGATGTGCTAATCTGTAATTTCTGTGTCCTTCTACATATGTTAAAAAGTTGCCATTGGTTAACGTTGAATTTGGACTTGTAAACCAGACAGAAACCTGAGTTTGATTCCTGCATAACCAGAGCAAGTCAGGAGATTTCTTTTTGGTCTTGGTCCTCACTACTTTTCTGCTGCTGTGATAGAACACCCTGACCAAGGAAGCTTATAAAAAAGCATTTCCTCTGCCTATGGCTTCAGAGGGTTAGACATTTGTAGCTGAGAGCTCACAGCCTGATCCACGTTACACGTCCTCCGACAAAGCCACATCCCCTAATCCTATCCACTAACTGGGGAACAAGTACTCAAATGTATGAGCCTGTGGGGGCCTTTATCATTCACACAACTATAGTCTTTTCATTTGTTTTCTTATTTTGAGACAATTTCACTAGATCAGCCTCCCCGAGGGCTAGGACTGCAATTGTGTATCATTGGCTAGCAGAAAATTAATCTGATATATGGAGTAGAAGTATTTTCAAACAGTTGCAATTGAATGCCCAAGAAAGGCATGTGATCAGTGTCTTGGCCTCCTCGTCCTGCATATACCAGGCAGTATTGGGCCAAGGATAAGCACCATCACTGACCTAAGACACCTAAAACACCAAGGGTTCTTATTGCTGTGAAGAGACACCATGACCAAGGCAACTTCTATAAAGAACACATTTGACTGGGGTGGCTCACACAGTTTCAGAGGTTCCGTCCATTAGCACCATGGGGGAGCGTGGCAGCGTTCAGGTAGACATGCTGGAGTAATGCGACGTGGGTTGACTTACATTGCTGTCTCTACACTAAGACTCTGAGAGGCGAGCTGGAAGTTAAGTCTGAGAGGGGCACAAAGTCAGCTAGTGGCAAGGCCACGTCTTGACACTCAGGTCTGGCTCCATAGCCTATGGTCCCTCATATTATTAATGCATCTCAACACCCCAGCAACGGCCTGTTCTCCCTGCTTCTGAATCCAGTAGGCATCTCCCCTTTGTCTTACATAGAGAGCATTCTATTTTTAAATAATTTTTTAACTGATTCTTTGGGACTTTCACGTCACGTACCCCAGTCACACTCATTTCCCAGTCCTTCCATGTCTACCCTCCACCCTTGTAGCCTAACTCCCAACCCAAGAAGAAAAAAAAAAAAGAAAAACATTTCGCTCCTCTGTCTTTCCCTCCTCTCCATCATATGTTCTTTTGGTGTAGTGGCCTTGGGAGCTGTGGGGTGTCACACAGTAGACCCTTTTGTCCAAACAGTTTTACTTGCAAATGTTCATTGCAATGAGTTGTTTGTCTGGCTCAATGCCTCTGACTTCTGGTACACCATCAATACTGGACTCTTGCCAAAACTTCTCTCAGATATCCTGCTGTTGCCCAGAGTCATGGAGATCCTGCCACTATGGTTCTGCAAGACCAGTTACTTCACACACTCCGGCAGGTCATAGATAGGGTAGATGTTGGGGTGGGCCAACTCAAAGGCCTGGATGTGGGCCTGGGTGGTAGCTGAGTTGGTTAGTTCTGGCCTCTTCCAGGAATGCACCCCTCAGGCGAGGATCAGGGCCGTTTGTCTCACACCTACGCCACTGGGGCCAGCTCTCTGCACACATGGTGAGGGGTGGGGCCAGCTTTCCTGTTATAGTGGCCATCTATTCGGGAGACCAGCTCTCCTGTGCCCACACCACTTGGGCCAGTCCTTGGGGAGGTTGGGCAACTGAGGTGGCCAGAGAAGGGTGGGGCCAGTTCTCCAGAGCTCTCCTGTGGGCCCCGGTGGTAATACGGGGTCACAGACATCAACACAGACCCCAGCTATGGTAGGACCATGAACTCAGATAGGGCCGTCTGTCGCAGCTTGGACCCGGATATCCCCGTGGCCCTGAGTGACTGTGCAGACCACTCAGATAGGTATGGCCTTGGTGACAGTGTGGCCCTTTGATACCAACATGGCCTCAGGTGGTGGCACAGACTCTGGGCATCCACACAGGGTGGCATTCCTTTTTATACCTATGCCTGTTGTTTTGGTTTGTTTTTCGAGATAGGGATTCTTTGTGGAATAGCCCTGGCTATCCTAGAATTTGGCTTTGTAGACCAGGATGGCTTCGAACTCACAGAGATCCACTTGCCTCTGCCTGCTGAGCACTGGGGATGGAAGGTGTGCGCCACCACCGCCGGATGCCTGTGCCTGTTTACGGCTGGTATATCTGGCAGCATGACGGCTTGTTTCCTTTGAGACTGAGCCCCCTTTCTCTCACTGCCTGGCCCATTGTCTAACGGAATAAAACCTCCATGAACTTCTACAATTAGAATTCAGTTGAACGAATATAAAATTTTGACTTTGTTTTCACAAGATATATACAAACAGTGGAGGATCAAACTTCTTAAGAAAGGAAGTTCCAGTGTTTGATATTTCCGGGGGTATTGGACCAGGTGAGAAAATGCAGGAGACGTTACTCAGCGCCGTGGGAAAGGAGAACCTTGTTGCCTGAGAACACAGCAGGAGGAGGAGTATCATGTCAGTCCAGCATTGAGAGTTGTCTGCAGAAAATGAAGATTAGTGCATTCAGACAGGAAAATAGTTTTCCAGGAAACACTGGAAATCATGTGATAGTAATAACATCTCACAGTCATCAAGCATTTGTTATGTGCCAAGCAGCATACTGGGCTTTCACTCACGTTATCTCATTCAATCCCCACAAATCCTTATAATTAGTCACTGTTATGATCCCCAGCTTTACAGCTGAAAACTGACACCCACAAGACTAAGGGATGGGACCAGGAGGTGATGAAATGCAGATCCCAACTCAGATAGTTCTACCTGATGCCAGGGTCCAAGTGTGCTGTTTGTAGCCGTTGGCAGGGCAACCATAGGCAGCCCATGATATCACTCAGGGTGTTTTACCATCATCCCAGAAGTGAGGTGAGTTCTGCATGATTGACGTTTAGTTTTCATTGACAGCGGAGGGGGGGCAGTGTACAAACAGAGCATGTTTTCTCTCTACCATGTAGTCTCTGCCCCAAGTCCCTCATGCTTCTGTGCATGTGAGTTCTGTTGTAAGGCTATCTTCCTGGGTTGTCCCTGAGCCTTTCCCACGTGACTACACTGTGGAAATCATTGCCTACAGCTGAGTGGTTGACCAGCTGTCTCTTCCTGCCATTATTAATGTCAGATGTGGGGATGTCTCCCTCATGAACGTTGGTGGTGCCTGAAAGGTCCCTGTCTGCTTGCCCTGGGAAAAGAGCTGCTTTTATTTCTTCAAACTGGCGAAAGAGAGATATGGTCTATCACCTCGATTCCAACGCTTTGTGTGAGCAATGGTGGAGGAAGTGTCCCCAAGTCTTCCAGAGTAGCTGACCACTTGGGAAGCGGTTCTTTGGAGACACCTGAGGGTGTGCGCTAGCTATGGAGTGCAGCTGGGGTCTTACAAGATGGGCTCATTCTTCTCCACCTCAGCCCTTTGCTAACCACGACCTGTGTGCCTCCTCCAATCTCTCAGTAATCTCGTTCATTTGTTTGTCCCCCCCCTCGCCCCGTAGACTCCTTCCCTGAGCATGGTGCACCAAACTGTGGAGTGGATCAGGGACTAATCCACCACACTTCCCTCCCTCCCCAGGCCTGCTGTCTGCTGAGGGACAGAGAAGTCCCAATGTGCCAGCACCATAGCTGTGAGCAGTATCGGTGAGTGACGGCCAAGTGCTGTGGGGCAGTGTGCTAGTTCTTCTCCACATTGCTGGGATAAATGCCTGACAGAAACAAGGGAGGAAGGCCTGTTTGGGCTCATGGTTTCAGAACATCCGGTCCATCACTGTGAGAAGGCAGGACAGAGCTGATCAGGGCAGCTGAAGGGCATGCTAATGCCCTCCATGTAGCAGCTGGGGGCTAGACACCTCTCTACCAAGGATGCCACATAAAGATCCTACAGCCTCTCAAAGCAGTACCGTTAGCTGGGAACCAGCTCATGTGAAACATGGGCTTGGGGCAGAGGTGGCGGCTTTCTGTGTTCAGACCAGAACAGGCGGCTAAGCCAAGGGAGCTGGCATGTGAGCTGGGCTATGAAGCACCAGTGGAACTTTCGCGAAGAGCTGTCCTGCATGGTATTCTGTGGCATGGTTGTAGCATATTTTATTTGCCCAGTCCCCTTTAAGGAACCCTGAGGTTTTCAGTCTTCCAGGAGTTCTGAATTAAGTAGCAGTGGTGGGGCTGTATTAGTAGGGGCAGCAGCTGTGGGGGGCCCAGTGCCTTAAGAAGCCGGCCGAGGCTTCCTCAGACAGATGCAGAGTTCAAAGTCATAAATCCTCCCTGGCAAGGGGAAAGTGCCCGTGTTTCTTGTTTCTATTTTGTACCATAAATTTAAAAACCTTTATTTATATTTTCCTGAGGCTTTCAGTCACCTTGAGCATCTGGCTAAAATTTCTCTTTGTCTTGAACTATATACATGGAGATTAATGCCGTGGAGATGTCAGAAGAGCTGGTCTTGTAGAAATGTTTATCAGCTAAATGCCTGGGAAGAGCTGGGTAATGAAACCCTGGCTCTTCGGCTGTTGGTGGTCTGCCAAGGTGGCTTTTTTCCCTACCTCTCTTCTTGAGGCTAATACTTACAAAGCCAGCAAAGATTTTCTATGACATTCAGAAATAGCAGTATAAAAGCCTTTAAGCCCTGTAAAGAATTTTTTTCTTTATTTTTTTTCCACTGACATTGAGACACTCCTAATGACAGCCAGGGATGGGCAGTTCTTGCAAAGACTACCACTGTGTCTGGCTTATATGGTAGGTAATTGAGACACTAAAGTACAACCACCTGGTTTGTTTGCCCTCCGCATTGGCGATGGAACCCAGTGTTCCTTGCATGTGAAGCATGTGATAGACGAGTGAGCTACACCCAATCCCTCTCTTAGTTTTAGATCTGCCCTAAGTGGAGAATGAACATCACCAGGCTGGGCACAACTACTCAAACCAAAGTCACAGTTCTGGTCCCTGAGAATTACCAAGGTTTAAATAAGTTTAGCTATGAAAGGGTCCCGCCCTGACTGTCCTATCTCCTTCATACTGCCATTACACTGACATCTGGAAGATCCCAAAGTGAGGAGAGAAAAAGATGAAAGGAGTGTAGGCTGGGCTGCAGGGCAGCATCTTCCAGGAGGACGCCAGTAATACTGTTTGTTTGTTGTTGTTTTTTTTTTTTTGTCTTTTGAGACAGGGTTAGCCTCTATGTAGCCCTAGCTGTCCTGGAACTTGCTCTGTAGACCAGGCTGTCCTCAAATGCACAGAGATCTGTCTGCCCCTGCCTCCTGAGTACTGAGATTAAAGGTATGCACCACCACCCCAACTCTCAGCAATGCTTGTTTGGAGAACTGTTAGGGATTAAACCTGGGGCCTCATGCGTGGGAAGCATGTACTCTACCCTAGCTGCACCCACCTTCTGAATGGTAGATGTAGAAGGAGGGAGAGGGAGAGAGGGCTAAGAATGTCTATGTGAGGTGGTGAGGATACCTGAAGGCCTTTGAGGTTCACCCCTGCAGTGCCTTCTGGAGAGCAGTGAAAACCCCAGATATAACCATCTAAGCCTTTAGCAACCATGAGAACTCTGGAAGATGCCTCACCCCTGCAGCCCAGGGCAAGGACATGTAGGCAGAGACCAACTCATGCCTCTGATAATAATAATAATAATTAGGGGTTCTAGAATTCCAGATGCAAGAATAACTGGCAATAGGAAAAGAAATCATGGGTAGCTTTAAAACTTATTATAATAGGTATTGCTGGGCGGTGGTGGCGCACGCCTTTAATCCCAGCACTAGGAGGCAGAGGCAGGCGGATCTCTGTGAGTTCAAGGCCAGCCTGGTCTACAAGAGCTAGTTCCAGGACAGGCTCCAAAGCTACAGAGAAACCCTGTCTCAAAAAACCAAAAAAAAAAGGTATTTATGATTAATAAGCAGAAAAAAGTGTGAACCTTTTGCCAAGGCATAGCCATATTTCAGGAAAATAGTGTCTTCTGATGGTTTTAATAATGATAGCAAATACAAATTTGAGTGTAACTCTTAAGGGTAGCTGACCCCAGGTTTCTTTTCCAGAAAGTAAATAACAAGAAATTGGGGAGCTTATTTCCTTCTTCTTCTTCTCCTCCTACTCCTCTCTGTCTCCTCCTCTTCTTTTCCTTTTTTTTTTTTTAAGACAGGTTTCTCTGTGTGACCGCCCTGACTGTTCTGGAACTCACTTTGTAAATTGGGCTGGCCTTGAACTCACAGAGATCCACCTGCGTCTCGAATGCTGGGATTTAAAGGCACATGTCTCCATGGCCCGGCTGGGGAACTTCTTTCTTTGCCACAGTAAAAATGTCCGGGCAATAGATTCTATATATTCAGCCCACAAATATACAAGTGTCTTAACCATGCCAGTATCTGCATAGCTTTTCGTGTATGCTTGTTTTTCGCTATGCTGCAGGTGGTATTTGGGGTCTCCCATGTCTAGACCAGTGATCTATTACTGAGCTGCACCCCAGCCTTGCATAGCCCTCGTGCCATATTTCATTCTACCACTCACTTTAAAAGGAGTACTGCTGTTATGTTCAATATTTCAGAAGGTCTGGATTAAATTACATGGGACATTTGGTCCAGACCTAACCAGAACTCAGTGTTTTCCTTACTTTCTTTTGCCTGGTGCATTTTTGCTTGTTCTTGTTTCATTGTAGCTGTGTCTAAAGCATCTGGCTTTGGGTGTCCTAGGGAACCCAAGAGGAAATGTGCACGCCTGGCTACCACTGTCATCTCCACAGTACACGCGAAAACACCTGCCTACTTGTGAGATGAGAAGCCTTTTCAGCGAACTTCCTAACTGGGATGGAGTCTGATGACCAGAGCCTGAGTGGTATGGGCTGAAGGAACAGGGGTCATTCAACTAGACCCCTCTCCACCCAAACACTGCCTGTCTTAAAAACCACAGAGAGGGGGGTGTTGGTAGGAATGGGGTTAATCCAGGTCAAACATGAGTTTGTCAGACACAGACTTCTGCTTCCAAAATATTTAGAGAAGATAGAATTCAGAACTAATCTTGTCAATTACAGTTTTTTTCTTTTTTGGTTTTTCGAGACAGGGTTTCTCTGTAGCTTTGGAGCCTGTCCTGGAACTAGCTCTTGTAGGCCAGGATGGCCTCGAACTCACAGAGATCTGCCTGCCTCTGCCTCCCGCTGGGATTAAAGACATATACCACCACCGCCCAGCATCAATTGCATTTTTCTTAAAGATGTATTTATTTGTTGTATGCAAATGTATGTTGTTTATGTGTGTATCACCTGTATCCAGTGCCAGAAAAGGGTGTCGGAGCCCATGAAGCTGGAGTTTTAGGTGGCTGTGAGTCACCTGGACAAACCCTCGTCCCCTGGAAGAGCAACAAGTGCTCTCAACCATAGAGCCATCTCTCTAGCGCCTACATTTTTGTCTAGTTTTGAAAAGCTGCATATTTTATTGATGGAGATATATTTTAGCATATTTTCAGTAATTCTCATGTATTTTTATGACATGCTGTATTTTGCAGTCTTTGTACTTTTGGGCTTTATGAACTACAAATGTAATCTTTGTTACTGTAAGTCAGAGGCACAGGAAGAGGCTCATCCTGAGAATGGGTTTCTGTGTGACTGGATGGCTGACACTGTTTCCACTGCAGCAGTCTGAGCCAGGGGCACAGGGCATCACTATCCAGCTCTTGCTTTGTTACTCTGGGTTGCCTAAGGTCTTCCCTCACGCTATCAGCAGTCTGGGAGCGCGCCTTAGCAGAAGAGCGCTTGCCTAGCATACGTGAGCCTTGGGCTTTGCTCAGAGCATTTACTCTAGCATTACATACCTGTTATCCTTCAATTTGGTGGCAGAAGTTAGAGGATTCCCAAGTCTGAAGCCGGTCTAGGGTGCGTAGTAAAAATCTGCCTCAACAAATGGAAGGAGCTAGAAAACATCATTTTGAATGAGGTAACCCAGACCCGGAAAGGCAAGTATCACATGTACTCACTCATAAGTGGTTTTTAAACATAAAGCAATGAAAATCAGCCTACAAATCACAATCCCAGAGAACCTAGACAACAATGAGGACACTAAGAGAGACATAATACATAATCTACATGGGAAGTAGAAAAAGACAAGATCTCCTGAGTAAATTGGGAGCATGGGGACCTTGGGGGAGGGTTGAAGGGGAGGGGAGATGCAGGGAGGGGAGCAGAGAGAAATGGAGAGCTCAATAAAAATCATTAAAAAAATCTGCCTCAAAACATATATATATATTAGATAAATTCAGGTGGCTGAAATCAACTCTTAATTTCCCCTTGCAGAGATCCACTGTGAAGACAATGTTTCTGCCTTCTAGCCCTGGATTAGTGTTCTTAGATTGGGTTGCTGTTTGAAGGGCTAAGTACATCTTGGGCCCTCATGTTTTCCTAGCAAGTAATTTAGACTGAGCCACTTCCTCAACCATATTGCAATGTATTTTTTGAGTTCATGTATATTAGTTGTATAAACTGATATTATGACATTTTCACACACCCGTCATGTGCTTTGGTCATATTCAACCCCATTACTAACTTGCCTTCCCTCTTCTGCTGTGGGCACCCTTCTTCTTTTCGAACGTTCCCCTTCTACTTTCATGTCCTTTTAAATGTAGATTCTGACAATGAGAGAGAAGCATGTGATATTTGTCTTTTTGAGTAAGGCTTGTTTCCCTTAACACAGTGATCACTATTTCCATCCATTTTCCTATAGTGACATATTTCTTTTTTCTTTAGAGCTAACTAAAATTTCAGCATGTGTGTGTGTAGGGGGGCATATCACATCTTTATCCATTCATCTGTTTTGGTTTGTTAGACTGGTTTCATGTCTTGGCTATTGCAATAAACAAAGACGTTCTGTGTCTTTGTGGTACGCTGACTTAGATTCCTTTCAGTCTGTACCCAGTAGTGCTATTCCTGAGTCCTAGCATGGTTAAAGGCTTGACTTCAGCCTTATAGTGCTGTAGAACTTTAAGGAGTCCTCTTGGGGGGAAGTTAGGTTATTCTGGGAAATACCCTTAGTGGGGATATGGAGACCCTGACCCCTTTCATCTCTTCTCTCTGGCGTCCTGGGTAGCAATGAGGGTGCAGTTAGGCTCCGTCACATGCTCCCTGGCATCACCATGATGTACCCATACTGGAGACCTAAAAGGCCTAAAGACAAACCTTTAAAACGGAGCCAAATAACCCTGACTTTATAAGTTGATTATCTCATGTCCTTCTGACAACACAGGGAAGCTGACTTACTCGAAAGATAACCGAGCAAGTCATCATTTGGGGGGTGTCTGTATAATAACCCAGATAATACTGGTGTCTGTATAAGAAGGGGAAGTCTGGTCACAACACACGCAGAAAGAAAATGGAGTGAAGAAACATAAGGAAGACAGCCGCCTACAAGGCAAGGCAGCTCCTTCTCTTCCAGACCTCAGAATGCACCAACCCTGCTGACCTCCAGAAGGTGTCAATCTTGGATCTTGACCTTAGATGATCTTGAGCTTCCAACTTCCGGAAACATGGCAGTAAGTAGATGCTTCACGAGCCGCCTCATACATGGTGCTGTGTTGCAGCAGCCCAAGCAAAGGGAGGCAGAGTCTTTCAGAGAGGTGCAGAGATCACTTGAAGTCATGCATGCTGCAACACACCTAAAATCCTAGCTGCTTGGAAGGCTGAGGCAGGATGCTCATGTGAACGTAGGCATTGGAGACTAGCCTGGACCACTCACAAGATAAGAAAAGAGTGAAGTGACTTACGTTTCAGAAGGCTTTGGTTGGCCTCTGACTGGGACCTGGGTTGCATGAGAAGAGAGATGGAGCCGTAGAGATCCATCTGTGATGGATGTTGTGATAGCTGGGTACTGGGAAATGCTCAGACAGAGGGACTGGTCTGAGAGTAGAACCGGTGGGTTTCTTGATGGGCTAGATGCTGTGAAGGAAAGAAAAAGGAACCAGAAACAACCCCTGACATCAGAACTGTAAGTGGCAAGGGCAGAAGTTCCATGGCGGGCAGGGGGGAGCGCTGCAAAGACTGCAGGGGTGGCTTTCAGGATTTAACATCAGGAGCTGGGTGGGAGATGAGGTGAGTTAAAGATGCCTGTTTAGCAACAAGGTACAGATATCAGGTAGAAAGCTGGACATTGTGGGGGTTACTAAGGGCCGGAGATAGGAACCTGGGAGATACTTGAAACCATGAGATAGGTAAAGCCACCAAGAGGTGGAGGACAGATGGACAAGTGGCTGACAGATCAGTGTCCTTCCTGTCACGGGCAGGAAGAGGGGCAGGCAGCAATAAAGGATGCAAAAAAGAGTGCTGGGGGGGGCATGAGAGGTTAGAAGAGGAGTCATAGGAGTTCAGTGAGGAACAAGCGTCTAGGATAGAAGGATGGCTAACCGCATCAGAGAGTACCAACATCTGGTACCCAGTGCTGGCCTTACCTTCGACAGTCCAGTAAACATGAGCCCATTCTGATTTTTAAAAATGTCACCCCCGTGAGGAGGGAGGAAAGTGTGGCAAACAAGTGCTAAGCCTTCATGCTTCATCACACAGAGTAAAGAGCCGATTCTCCAACGGTAAATCACAGAACTGCTGGCTAAGCACATCCAGCTCAGGAAAGAATCTCCCGACGTGCCAAGGAGTGGCCCAGAGGAGAGGCTGGGCAGAGGGCACACAGCCAGGACAGGGGATTTCAGAAATGAGCCTTGGCTATTATTTGATTTTTAAGCTATCATGGAGGTAGCTCTTTTGTAAAGAAAATGACACTGCAAGGACTCGTGTGCCCGGGCACACACCACAGTGGGGTGGCGGGCGGTTTCCATGGTGTTGCAGAGCTCTGCGTGGTTGTGGGGATGACAAGCACGCTGTTGGTCTCCTGTCCAAGGGCCCTTGCTCTAGAGCAGGTAGTTGTAGGCTTCTGTTGTTGCTGCTGTTTGCCATGCTGAGGAATAAATCACGGGCCTTACACACGGTCGGCAAGCATCCTTTTTTTTTTTTCTGAGCTATATTCCTTCCCCCACCTCTTTTTACTTTTTAATTTTGAGACAAGGTGTCTCTAGGATGCCCTCACTGTCCTTGAACTTGTACATATCCTGCCTGAGCCCAGGGCATCTTATTCTTACTCACTAGCCTCTTTGCTGGCTCAGTGACAGAAGCCCTGACCTGGGAAGACTAGGAATGACCCAGGCTGTGCGGGAGGAAAGAGGCTGTGGGGGAAGGAAGTAATTAGATCGTTTCTTCCAGGCTGTTTCTTCCGCTTACCCCTGCCGCTAGAATTGGGTGGCAAATGAGCTGCCATAGTCCCACGCACACGCATCACCCCATCATCTCCAAGTACAAGGTCCTTTGTGCTACCCAGGCTCAGAAAAGCCCAAGTGACCTTCCTGCATTAGAAAATGAGAAGTCTCAGGAGACGAACAGAAATGCGGGTAGAAAATGACTGAAATTACTGGGTATCAGGGGAGATGATGACCTGGGCGAGAAAGAAGATGTGGGGGGAGGACAAGGTAAAAGTGTCTGCGACTCAGTAATGATGTGATGCGGAGCTGCTTGCTTATTTTTTCTTCTTCTGGCTTTTACTCCAAATGAGCAGTTCTGGCTGTCACACAGTGCAGGGCAAAGTATAAATCCAGCATTCATAATGGAGGCCCCCAGGGTGATGGTGGCAGGGGGTCCAGAGATTCCCTGGTGTGATGAAGAGAGACTGGCTAGGAAAGCTGAAAGGGAGAGGACAAGAGATGGGTGAGAGGAGAGAGGAGAGCCAAACAGTCACCGACAACTTAAGTGACAGAAGGGGACAGGGCACAAAGGTGTGGGGAGGAGGAGCTGGCCAAGCCAGGTTTGGCTTTACTCTGTGAGGCGATGTAATGGGCCAGCATGTCGGCATCCCTCAGCTCCCAGAAGAGATGCTCGTGAGCTTGATACTGTAAGAGTAAAAATATTTCCTGTCTCACAGTCTGTGTCCAGAAAGTCAAGCCTCAGGTGTCAGCAGGAACCATGATGTTTCTGGAGTCTGAGAGGATCCCTCCTACCCTTTGTATAGGAATGGCTCCAGGTATTCCTTGGTGTGTGCCACAGTGCACAGGACCACTTCTGTGTTCTCTCATAGCTTTGCCCTCTGGCTGTTTTCTGTTTCCCTTCCTCTGGAGGAAGGAGGATGAGTACCCAAATCCCCTTTGGGCAATAGAGATACCTGAGCCTCAGTGAGGGCCAAAGACTCCCAGCCCTTTAAATGCTGGGAAGCGGTGGGACTGTCAGAGGACATGGAAAAACATACCGGAAGTGGGACATCACATGGACTGGTATATTAACTCAACTTTCCACAGGACCATCAACTGTCTGGCTCAGAGCCTGGGTTTTGGGGAAATCCTCACTTGTAGGGATTTCTCTCTTACTCTCATTCCTCATCTGGCCTCCCAAATTCTCCCCAGAAATGACCAGCCACTGTGGTTGAGCCAGGAAGACAGTGGTTTCTGTGCAATAAGACAGTCACAGAATGACAGACACTTCATGACTCCACTTCCCTGAAGTGACTGTAGTGACCTGCCTGGGGTCTGTGGAGCAAGTAGAAAGGTAGGCAGAGAGAAGAAGGTTTTGTGATCTGGAATTTGAGTCTGTCTTAGCTACCTTTCTGTTGCCGTGATAAAAACACTCTGACCAGAAGGAATGGTTTATTTCGGCTGACAGCTCAAGACGCCTCCCATCATGGCAGGGAGGTAAAGCCAGTGGGAGCTTGGAGCAGCTGGTCACATTATACCCACAGCCAGGAAGAAGAGAGCAATGAGTGCACGCTCGGCTGAGTCCAGGACTCTGGCTATGGACTGCTCCCGCCCACAGTGGGCAGGTCTTCTTACTTCAACTAGTGCACTCAAGACAATCGCCCACAGAAATCTCTTCTCCCAGGCAAGTCCAAATTCTGTCAACTTGACATTTAACACTAACTACCCAAGAACACTTGTTTTCTTTGTGATGTTGGCCACATTTTTTAGCCTTTTAGTTTTGGGGGATCTCTCATAGCTAAAGTGAAACAACTATGCTAGTTACCCAGGAGAAAGTAGAGGTGGGGACATTGCAGTCACTTAGCATGCCCCCCATTCGTGTGGAGGTCAGAGGACTGCTGTGGGATGATGCTCTTGTACACTGTAAAGATTTGTCACTCATATTGGTTTAATAAAATGCTGATTGACCAGTAGTCAGGTAGGAAGTATAGGTGGGGCAATCAGACTAGGAGAATTCTGGGAAGAGGAAAGGCAGAGACACAGTCGCCAGTCAGACACATAGGAAGGAAGATGAGAATGCCTTACTGAGAAAAGGTACCAAGTCAAGTGGCTAAACATAGACAAGAACAATGGGTTAATTTAAGTTGTAAAAGCTAGTTAGTAATAAGCCTGAGCTAATAGGACAAACATTTTATAATTAACATAAACCTCTGTGTGTTTCTTTGGGACTGAACTGCTGTGGGACTGGACAGGACAGAAACTTCCATCTACTAAGGACAACTTGTAATAGTTGGTTCTCTCTTACCTTATGGGCCCTGGGATTGAATTCAGATCGTCAGGCTTGGCGGCAAAATGTCTTTACCCAAACATGGGCTCTAAATAGCAATGTCAGTGGTCCAACCCCATTACTTTTTGTTTCTCTTTTGGGAGAACCACTTTCTAAATGTCTGCTCAAAGACAGGAAGTTCAAAGCCAGCTCTTTGATGTGGGAGGTGTGGCACCCTGGCCAGTCTTCCTGCTTTTGACTTTCTCATCTTTTGGCATTCTTTGTTTTCACACTGAAATTCACATTGAGAGGGTGGTGGGCTTCTCAGCTTGCTTGTCCCTGCTTCTCCCCCACTGTGATTATTTCTTCTTAAAGATCATTTAGATCATTTAGGAAGATGGCAACTAAAACTAGGCTCTGGGCTACACCTGTGATCCCAGCTGCTTAGAAGGCTGAGGCAGGAGGATTGCTTGAGCCAAGGCTTTCAACACAATGAGGACCCCCACACCCACCCATCACAAAAAGAAGAAAAAAAAGGGGAAAATAAAATTGCCAACTAAGCACAGAGCAAGTGCCGGCTGTGGGCTTTATTGTGCTGTGTTAGAACTGCGGCTTAGCTGCTCTGGTCGTGTTTTGAATCCGTGCACCTGCATTCATCTCAGCTGAGATTCCCTATTATTCACTACAAAGCCTTACCAAAATAACTCTTGCTAGCATCCAGTGAAGTCTTGTAGCTGCCTAAAAGTGAGACTACAGTGAGGTACCCAGGACACCAGGCATGGCTGCTTTGCTGCAGGACCCAGTATTTATTGCTCCTCCTTCTGGACACTAGGGGACATTTTCCTCTTCTCCTCCATCCTCATCCTCATCTTCCTGCCTCCTCCTCCCTCTTCTGCATCCTTCTCTTCTTCTGTTTCTTCTCTTCTCAGTATACAGTCATTGTTCTATTCAGCCAGTGAGCTTGGCCATGAGAGAACACAACTGAGTGGGGCCACGGGGATTTCTTCCAGGCCCTCTTCAGCTGTTCTTGAGCAGTAGCAGGACCTGGGAGGCATTTAGCAGTGACTGTGACATTTCACCCTGCTGCAGTGTTTTCCTGGAGACTTGGTTGCCTGGCAAGCACACAGTAGGACCATGGTTCTCCTGGGACTAGGTTTCTTCATCCTCAATGTCAGAATGAGAGTGTTTCCTCCCTTATAGGTGGCTACAAGGAATTATAAACCAATACAGTGGTTGTTTAGCATATGGTTGAATATCAAGGGTAATATAAATGCTCAATTTCATTTATTTAGTAGTAGTGCAGTGGCCATATGATATTGCTGTGGAAACCATAACTCCTGAATTTCTTGACACTTATCAAGGTTATTATTTTAAAATGAAAATTTCCATTTAAATCCTGTGAATTTTTTTCCCCTTGAAACAGGATCTACCTACATAGTCTTAGATGGCCTGGAGCTGGTTATGTAGGCCAGGCTGGCTTTGAGTTTGAAGATATCTGTCTGCCTCTGCCTCCCAAGTGCTAGGATTAAAGGCAGGTCCTACCATGCCTGGCTAATTTTGAACTTTTAATGTTGGAAAATTAATAAGAAGAACTAGAACTTGATCCACCTCTGGTAAGGAAAGTCCTTCTGGATAGGTGTCGCTTTTATTGGTTAATGAATAAAGTTGCTTTGGCCTACAGCAGAGTAGAACAGAGCTAGGTGGGGAAACTAAACAATGCTGGGAGAAAGTAGGCGGAGTCAGGGAGAAGCCAAGTAGCTGCCAAAGGAGGTAGACCAGTGAACCACGAGCCTTGTGGTAAAATACAAAATGATAGGAAAGGGGTTAATTTAAGATATAAGAGCTAGCTAGCAATATGCTTAAGTGATTGACCAAGCAGTGTTGTAATTAATACAGTTTCTGTGTGATTATTTTAGGTCTGGGCAGCAGCCAGGAACGAACAAGCAGCCTTAGCTGACACACCTCAGCCTTCTTGGCTTTCTCAAAGAAACTGCACTTTGCTTGTTGCACATGTGCATACATATTTGCATGCACACACACATTCATACACATTCATGAACACTCATACACATATAACACACACTTATGAACACTCACACACATAACACACGAACACTTTCATACACACATAACACAAACACACGAACACTCTCACATACATACCCCCTCCCACACGCACAGTCCAAATAAATAAGCGTAAAAAGAAAAAAAGAAACTTGTAAGAATTGTCTGTGTTCCCCTACCCAGGAACATCTAGTTATTCTCTCTTTTTTGTCTTACTGGATGTCTCTCATCCCTCCATGAATGCATACAGCAATCACTGACTTTTTCTGTCCTTCCCTCCCTTCTTTCCTTTACCCATCCACCCACCCACTCACCCACCCCTACACACACAGTTTTAATTCACCGGTTGAATGGGCCACATGAGAGTTGATCAGGACTGTGGACTTTCCAGGGCAGAGTCTGAGTAGAGAAGACTTGGTGGTGGTGGAGATGTCATGGCAGACTGAGATGTGACAGCAGATGTGTGTGGCTCTGAGATAGGTGGGGTGTGATCACAGGTGTGTTTGCTGTGGTGAGAGTACCACAGGCCCCTTCTGCTGGTTCCTGGCTCACAATAAAGGGGGTGACCTTGGTCCTAAGCCCTACCTGGAGCAGTTCCTAGGCTCTGCTACTCCCTATATGTCCCTCTAGGTCCCTAGCAGGTCCTCAGGTGACTCCTTCCTCCTCCGTTGTGGTCCTGGAAGCTATCTACTGCCTGTTTCCACGTCCTCCTTCCTCATGTCCTTGTGCGACATTTTCTGCCTGCTTGCCTGTGCCTCTCTGTCCAGCTCCCTATGGCTGGCTCTCCTGGTTCTCATTTGCACAGCCTGATCTCCCACTCTTACATCTGCTGAGACTCATATGGCCAAGCTGGAGACAGCAGCACCCCCTCCCCTCGGCCTCCTGACCACAAGGAGCTTATTCTGCAATTCCTTATAGAAATCACAACTTTTAATTAATCACATGTTCTCAGTTTTTTAAAAGGATTCTTCTATTCTTAACAGAAGTCAGCCAGTGTCTTGACACCTTTCCCAGAGCTGGGGTTCAGACTCCCAAGATACCCATGAAGATAACATCCATGGGACTGGGGCTGGACACTCTGAAGGTCCTGGCCACACAGGTCAACTCTGACACTCTTGCTTCAGAGGAACAAGCAACTGGATTATTATCTTTCGTGAATGAAACACACCACCTCCTCTTCTTTCTTACTTATTATTTTAAGAATCTGGAAATCATTCAGGCCCCTCCATTCATCCCTTTCATGTGATGGAGTGTAGGTAGCTCTTAAACTGTCCCTTCTTCCTAGTTCTTCTTTTCCCTTTCTCACCTCACTAAAAACAGCAACACAATGAAACTAGAGCAAGTCAGCTTTCTTTGGCTGTGTTTACGTGTGATGTTCATTCTCTTTCATGTACCCCCTGCAGCATTTTCTTTGGTAAATGTACTGAGTGATGCCGCCATCATGATAAATAGGTTCTGAAACCTTTCCATTGACCGGGTAAGACATCTCATGCCTACTTTATAGTCGGTCTCCGTTCCTGGCCCAAGTCCCAAGCAACACTATGCTACTCTGACTTTGTAAGTGAGCCCTCTCTGAACGTTTTAGCCAATGGGGTCATACAGCATGTGACCTCTTCTTCCTGGTTGCATTCACTAGGCTCAACAGTCTTATGGTTCACCAGTGTCACAGCATCTATGATTCTTCATTCATTTCAATTGCCAGATTGATATTCCATTGTTTGGCTATGTCAGGGTCTGTTCATCAGGTGAGGGCATTGCAGGTGTTTCCATCTTTGGCTACTCATGCACAATGCTGTCTAGAACGTCTGTGGACAAATACCTAAAGACCAACTTTTAGGGGGGTGGGTTCTGGAGTGGATACTTAGTGGAACTGATGGACATATAATAATTTTGCATCTAACTTCTTGAAAAACTGTCAAGCTGTTTTCCAAAGTGGCCTCACTATTTAATTCCCATCAGACAGGACAAGTGTTCCCATCGGTCCACAGTCCCACCCATGCTACCACTGACTGTCTCTTGGATAATGGCTGCTCTAGTGTGGAGCCTAGCTCACGTGCCTTTGGTGTCTCATTTCCTGAGCAGCAACAATGCTGAGTGTCTCCACAAGCTTAGGAGCCCGTCTTTGGGTTAGGTTGTTTTCTAACCACCGAATTGGAACCTCACCACTTTCACTCCCTACTAATTCCCAATCCAAATTGCCTTTTAAAACACTACCCGCTCAAAGGGACACTGTGTCCTCAGCATAGACTCTCACTTACTCAAACCCCCCTATTTTTCCATTGCCTAAAGTTAAAACTGCTGAACTCAATGTTCGAAATATGGGCTCCATCTTGTCCTTCTATACTCCCATTGGCATATGGGAAAATGGCTTGCTGGGGTCTCCCTTTTATTTCCTTCTGGGTGTTGGTTTCTTGCCTGAAGTCTTCCCTGTGGATTTCTTAATCCCTGAGCTTACAAGGCTCAGCTGAAAGCCACCAACTCCATCCATTTTTCATGACCCCCTTCACTGAGAATGTCACTTCCTCTGATATCCTCTATCTTAAATGAGATTTGTTTGTTCTACAGGTTTGTTCTACAGGAAGATGTTCTGGTCTGTCAGCCGCATAGTGAGTTCATTTTATTCTGTATCTTAAACTTCTGCAGCCTTTCTGTTTCTTTACTTTGCTTCCCTCCCTCTCTCTTTCTCTTCCTCCCTCCCTCCCTCTTCCTCTCCTTCTCTATCTTCCTCCTTTTCTCACTTCTGCGTCCTTCTAACATGGTCTCAGGTTCATTACGTAGCCAAGGATGACCCTGAACCCCTGGTCCTCCTGCCATCGCCTTCCAAGTGCAGGTGTTGCAAGCACACCCCACACTGACGTCAGGGCGGGCCTCTTTCTTCTTCCTTACTGTAAACAGCGACACATGGGATGCTGTGGAACTTTTTCAAAGCAGGTGACTTCCTGTGCTCCTCAGTGGCACAGCCCAAGGTTGCCAGATTCCAGCACCTGAGGTCAGCAGGCTGCTCCATCTCTCTTTACTCTTTCAGACAGCCACATGACATTTGCTCATACACCTTCTTTCTCTCTCTTCAGAATCTGAATTTGGGGCTGAAGTCAAGGCTTGGAATTGGGCTGGGAGTATACCTCAGGGGTAGGACACTTGCTTAGCTCAGGAAAACCTAGGTGCCATCCCAAGCACTGGAAGAAACGAAAATATTTGGAATTTAGCACAAAAGGAACTTCTAAGAATAAAATAATTAACTATTGAAACAATATTCTAAGAGTGGAAAGCCTTCTTAGGCTCACAAGATAACGATTCTTCTCTTCCACTACAGTAGTGACCAAACACACAAATTAAAATCATCTTGGCAGCCCACACATGATCGTATGGTCCCAGAACAGCAGTCGATCATATGCAAATATTGTCTGCATATTCATCAAGACGCCACACGGACAGTGGAAGCTGCCTTAATTATCTTTCAAGGAGAAACCCGGCCGCCTCTGGCACCGCACTCTGCCGGCTCTGCTGGCATGTTGCTGCCTGGACTGATATGGAAATTAGTTCAAAGGAAAGATATTAAAAAGGAGTGGAATCTGTTATAGTCTGTGTTCTGTGTAGCAATTAGGAGTTGGAGGGCCGATTTGGGGTTTTTATTTCTGACTTGTACTTTTAGACTCTCAAAAACACAATGGCATCATATATTTTGGCGATAAATTTTATGAGCCATTCATCTTTGAGATATAAACAAAGGAGAAGCTAAATTGGATGCTCTGAAATATAAAAGCCCATGAAGCATTCCCAAAGAAGTTATGTGCATATAATAATTAAACAGCAAGGAAGGTGGATTACGAACTTCATTCTCATTCAGAGAGTGGACTTGGATTCTTGTATTTGTATTTTGTGGTCACAGGGGGACCAGAGACACTGCTTCTCACCCAAAGGTAGCAATGGAATCAATTAATTATTATTCATAGAAGTCTTGAGCTGTTATAAGCCAATATGTGATTTCATTCCTAAAATAAGGGTATTTAAAAACAAGTCAAATCCTGAAGAAATACTACCAACATCCTTGACTGTGAAGACGTGAGGAACATCCCGTCCACTTCAACTCTTCTCCTTTGCAAAGCTTTATTTGTGTCATTGGGATTCTTTAATTTAATAGAAAATAAAATTAGGGCTGGAGAGATGGCTCAGAGGTTAAGAGCACTGGCTGCTCTTCCAGAGGTCCTGAGTTCAATTCCCAGCAACCACATGATGGCTCACAACCATCTGTAATGAGATCTGGCTCCTTCTTCTGGCCTGCAGGCATACATCCAGACAGAATGCTGTATACATAATAAATAAATAAATCTTTAAAAAAAGAAAATAAAATTATAGCTAGTCTCCACAGGCTGCACATCATAGAACAACCCTTTGAAACTATATAACAGTCTCGGCTGGCATGTGGCTCAGTGATAGAGCGCTTGTCGGGTGTGTGTAAGGCTCAGTTTCACTTCCGCCGCAGGGAGGTCGGTGGGGGGAGCATGGAATCCCAGAGCAGAGCCAGCCACGGGGAGGCTGCCTGGGAGAGCCAGCCACGGGGAGTTCAAGACACTTGGAAAGCTTGTAGGGCTTTCTGCAGAAACCCCAGAAGACCACATTTTAGGGATGAAGAACAAGTATCTGTAAGAAGAGCTGTTTTTATTAGGTGTAAGGGAAACAATGAAATACAACTACCCTAATGAAGGAGGGGTAGAATGGAATTATTCTATGTTAGAGTATTTAAACAAACCACACAAATTTAAATGACTATGCATGCATACGCATGCACATGCACACATGCACATGAACACTCACACGTGCGCATGCGCATGAACACACACAGAGGACATGTCCACCAGAGTGGCTGAACAGCTGAAGCAAGAGCTAGTGAACTTAATAAGAGAACGACTGAAAAAAATGTGACCTAGCGTTACCCAAGGTGAGTCAGTAACCCGTGTGTCAAGACCAAGGAGCATAATAACACACACACATTATCGGAGTCCAAGAACAACAGAAAGATGCAGAATGGGGCAGGAAGAGGATGTGAATAAGTAGTGGCTGAAAATGTCCCAAATTGGGTGGAAATTTTTTGTAGATCAACTTTGTGGTCAATTGAATGAAAGATGTCCCACAAAGGCTCATGTATTTGAACACTTGATCCCCAGTTGGTGGCACCCTTTGGGAAGGTTACAGACCCTTTAGGAGGTGAACCTTGCTGGAGACAGGACATCTCTGGGGTGGGCTTTGAGGGCTTATAGCCGGCTAGACTATTTTCTCTTTTTCTCTGTTTCCTGACAGGTCTCACGCCACCTGTCTTCCCTGCCTGTCGCCAGCCTTCCCCCTGAGGATGTACTCTAAGCCTCTGGAATGACAAGCCGACATGATCCCCTTTCTTCCTAAAGTCACCTTTGTGGGGTATTCTATCACAGCAGCAGAAAAGTGACTAATACTGACTGTCAGGTTCCAGAAATCCAGCAAGCCCCGAGCAGGACAAACACATATTGTATCCAGCAGTATCCTGAGACAGGAAGATAGAAAGAAAAAGCAACCCATGCCACCCAAAACAGTGGCAGCTCACCTCTAACCAGAAAGAAGGCAGAGGACATTCTAAAGGGCCAAAAGAAAAGTCCCAGAGAGAATTCTATATCCAGTTAATCAAGTCCTTAAACAGAGAGGTAAGGCAGATAAGTAGACCCGGAGACAATTTGTTGCCATGACTTATTTGCTACAGGAATTGCTAAAGGAGGGGCTGGAGAGATGGGTCACTGGCTGCTCTCGCAGAGGTCCTTGGTTCAGTTCCCAGCACCTACATGGCAGTTCACAATCTGCAGTTCTGGTTACTGTGGTCTCTGCAGATATCAGGTGTGCACTACACACACACACACACACACACACGCCACACACACACTGGCTACACACACCGGCCACACACTGGCCACATACACACACTGGACACACACACACACACACACACACAGCCCCCCCCCACTGGCACAACCACTTCTACGCAGGAAATGAAAACAAGTAAATTTTTAAAAAGAAGAAATGCTAAGGGAAGTTCGTTCTTCAGGCTAAAAGAAAGGAATTCAATTGGAATTTTAGTTTGTAGGGTGGGGAGAATCTAGACATGCAAAAACTAGGTAAATACATTTAAAAACCCCATATTTTCCCTAGTTTTATTGAAAGACAGATTTGTCAAAACATAATATAAACGATTACATTATGGATTTTACAATGTGTACATTTAAATAATTAGCTCAAAGGACAGAGGTAAAATGGAATTGGGCCTGCTGAAGTGTACATTTAGTGAATTCTGCAATGTTACCCCTGAACAGCCCGCGCTAAGTCAAAAATTCATATGAGAGTCATTAGAGCTAGAAACCCAGTCGAGGAATGAGAGAATATGAAAACATTATTCAATTAACAAGAAAGGCAAGCGGAAGGGAGGAATGTAAGACAGCAAAATAGGAAACAGACCCATGTGAACAGTAACAGGAAACCCAAAACCCATGTTAAGCCAAACACAAAAGACATACGGATTCTGTAGACAAAAAAATTCAAGATCAATCAAAACTGATGGCTGTGCTGATGGGAAGTCGGTACAGCGATTGCTAATTGTTAACGGGGGTTGGGGACTGCCTGAGAAGGGGTGAATTTTTTTCATTGAGAAGAATTTACATCTTAATTGGGTACTCATGAAATTTTACACTAAAAATTTACGCATATTACTGAATGTCGATTTTACATCAACTCTCTTGAGGGGACCGCCAGCTTTAAAATTTCACCAACAGAGGGCGCTCCGAGCCCATCAAACACGCAGTGGGCCGCAGCTACTTTGGGACACACATCAGATCTGCTCCGAGCTCATCATTCTTCAGGGCGAACCGAGCTGCTCGGCGATGGCTCTCATTCCCCGCCCCCGTCGATACCCCACCTTTCCCACTCGGGGCTTCACCGGCTCGTCCATTTCACCTGGCCACATGCTGCTTTGGGGCTGATAAGCCGCGCGTAGCTAATGGCGACGATATTTTCCGCGGCACCCAGGCAGAATACAGATGTGGCTACAGCCCGCATGTGCGGCCTGGAGGCTACCTGTCCCCCTAAGGTCCTCTGCAGATATGATCGCGTTGAAATTGGAAGTAGGAACGTAATGGAAACTTCCACAGTGTTCTCAACATCTTCATTTTGACCTTTTCGCCTTGCTTTGAAGGCTGTGAAATACCCTGGGCGCACTGGCTGCAGAGGGTGAGGGGCGGGGGTGGCTGCGCCGTGGAGGCACCGAAGATTCCAGTAGGAAGACAAGATGGGGGGCGTTGCCCCAAAGTCCCAGCACCCCAATTGCTGTCTTCTGTCCCCCCTTTCTTGCTTATCCATGTGTCAGAAAGAAGACAGACTAGGAAAGCCCGAAATGTCCCCCTGCCCCCACCTAGCCCAAGGCAAGGTCTTTCCGGGGTGCCGGGATGCCATTACACCACACGTGATCTCCGCGCCCGGCTGGTCCTGCAGGAGGCGTCTCGCGGGGTGTTAATTAAAGGTCACAACAAAATAGACCTGCCGGCTCACCAGAAGAAATGTCCTCCCGGGAAATGAAAAATGACACCCCGGAGCAGCCACGTGTGGAGTCCGGCGTACACCGGCTTCCTGAGCTCCGGGGCGCTACGCGGGGTGGGGGGCGGGAATCAGACAGAGGGCGACCGCTGGGTGCTCTGGAGATCTCACAGGTCCCGATGCCCGCAAGCTTACGCGCCAGGGACGAGGGGACTGATCCCAACCCGGGGCCCGGGCAGCTCGCGCCACACCCCCCTCTCCAGGCCCGCGCAGTCCTCCAGCGCGTGTGCGGCGCCGCCAATCCCTCAGTTTCCCCAGCTCGGCAGCTGCGCGCTGGGTCCCTGGTTCACCTGTGCGGGTCTCGGGAGGTTTTCCCCATCACTAACAGGGGTTTGGGCCGGAGGGCGGGCGGGGGCTGAAGGCTCCCGGTGCCCAGGCCGGGGTCCGGGTAAGAAGGAACCCCTGGCCGGCTGGGGCTGAGAGGGCAATTCAAGGAAAGGTTTGCCAGGCAGGTCTGGGAGAACAAAGGGCGGGGGGTTGGCCCCGGCCTGTTTGCGGACTTGTTTGTGACTCAATCCGTTTGCACGGCGTTTCAAAGGCAGACCTGCACGCCTTGCCAGGAGAGACCAGCCCCCCCGGGGGGGCCGGGGAGGCTCCCGCGCCGCATTTCCGCGCAGCTCGACCGGCTTGGAGGTGCAGGCTCGCACGGCGGGTAGCACCGGAGCCCCCGGCCGCGGGCCCCTAGCCAGCAACTTCCCCGCCCGGAGCCAGATTTACGACCCCACCCCCGCCCCGGCTGCGCCTGGCGATGCCAGGCCCGAGCGCCGCGCCGTAAATGGATCGCGGCGGGCGCGGCGGCGGCGGCCGGGCGGACTCCGAGGCGGCAGGGTCGCGGTCCTCTAAGCTCCGCGCTGAGCCCGGGTGCACACGCGCGTCCTGATCGCCGGCTGCTCGCCGGCCGCGCACAGCCGCCCTCTCCCTGCCCTGCGCGCAACTGTCAGGAGAAAAACGGGCCGGCGCATATTGGCTCGGCGACACGCCGAGGCTCCTCCCCGAGTCTGGATCCTTATATTTTGGGAGAATTTCTTTGAACTCAGTTAGCGAGCTCGGGGAAGGAGGCAAGTTCCCACCGCCGGCTCGGCTCGGCGAGGGCTCGCCCACCTTCCCTGCGGCCGCTTTGCGCCCTCGCCGTCGTCCTCCCTCTCGGCCCCGTTGGAGGAGAACGCGCTGGCCGGGCGGAGGAAAATGCCAGCGATCTGGCTGTGGCGGTGAAGAGAGGACGCGTGGCTAGAGGAGGCAGAGAGATGAGGAAACCCATTATTTGAGAACCACCAGGCGCTCCAACCCTTCCTGCAAATTGGTGCTATCACTTCTAGGGTCCATTTGCTTTTCCTCTTCCCAACCCCCCATTAAGAAATCTTGACTTGAGGACCAACCCCTACCACGAGGGGGGACGCTTTCTGGGTTGGCAAACCTTTTGGATGTAGCCTTGTGGGAACATTTAGACCCTTTTCTCTGGAAGAGCCACCATGAATTCGGTAGCTGGAAATAAAGAGAGGCTTGCGGTCTCCACCAGAGGCAAGAAATATGGGGTAAGTTGTGGCGGCGTCCACGCGGAGATGCGTTCCCAGGGACCCATCGGGGCGGGTGTCCTCCGCTGCCCGAAAACCGGCGGCGGGCTCTCGGCCCCCAGCTCTCGGGTGGCACTGGCGTCTCCACCGGCGGGGCCGTGCATGCGTGGAGGTGGGTCTGCAGCTCGCCTGGCTCTGGGAATTTCTTTGGTCCCCGGTTCCTCCCTTTCCCTGCACCCGTAACTTTTGCAGTATTGGAGGCAGAGTTAAACCGAAGGGAAGCGTTTCCCAGGAATCCCTCTGCGGTTCTCTCGGCTCGCTGCCCGGGAGCGGGGAGCCCCTTTCATTTACCTGCAGGACCCGGAGGGCTATTCTCCGAATGAGTAAATACCTAGAAGCCACAGTCACCCACCCATTGGATATAGTGTTCCAGGACCGTGTATCTAGGTCTTGCTGGGGGTGGGTACCGGATTTGAAAGAGCGGGGCTTTGGATTTCTGGGTGTTCTTGCAGAAACCGAAGGACACCCAAACACCCCAAGCCCTTCTACTGACCCCAGGAGGAATGGAGGGGAACCTGCGCGCGGTCACCCTGGGGAGGGTGGGTGGGACAGGACTTGCCTAAGGACAGGTCACTTGAGGGATGAAGCTAGATGGAGGGCAGGTTCGCAGCAGTGCAGGCAGGACGGCTGCCCCCAGCCCTCCAGGCTCAGCTCGGGGACCGGTGGCCCCGCAGGGCCTGACGCTGCCTGTCTCTCCGACAGGTGAATGAAGTGTGCTCGCCCACCAAGCCCGCCGCGCCCTTCTCCCCAGAGAGCTGGTACCGCAAGGCGTATGAGGAGTCTCGAGCAGGGAGCCGGCCCACCCCGGAGGGCGCGGGTTCTGCGCTCGGCTCGTCCGGTACCCCGTCCCCGGGCTCGGGCACCTCGTCCCCCAGCTCCTTCACTGGCTCCCCGGGCCCCGCATCTCCGGGCATCGGTACCAGCTCGCCGGGCTCCCTGGGCGGCTCACCGGGCTTCGGCACTGGATCTCCAGGCTCTGGCAGCGGCGGCGGCTCCTCCCCCGGCTCCGACCGCGGCGTCTGGTGCGAGAACTGCAACGCCCGCTTGGTGGAGCTGAAGAGGCAGGCTCTCAAGCTGCTGCTGCCGGGACCCCTCCCGGGCAAGGTGAGCCACTGAGGGTGCTTTGCGGGGAGCTGCGCCCCACTCTAGGATGCTGCCTCGGGGTATCCGGCCTGGCGGCGCAGGGGGATGCCCCCAGCGGGTTTGCCCTGCTGTTCTCCCTACCCTCCTCTGCCATCCTGCAACAGCTTGTCAAAGGGGGTAGTAACAACCAACTGCTGAGAGTTGAGGGTTCCCGTGGTGGCCTATTTGTGGTGGCTCTACCTTCCAAGCACCACAGAAACACTTTTTCCAAAACCGGCATTTCTCCCTTAACACTCCATGTGTCTACGTGAGGAGGATTAAGAAGTGGCTCGCTGTAAGAGCCAAGATGCATCCTGACCTGCTCCTGGGCTCATTTAATAAGCACATTGGTTCTTCCATAGCAACCCTGTCTGCGTGGTGTGACCAGCCCGGAGCCCCCAGAGTGGAACACAATGCAGTTGTATTTGCACAGTTGGGTCCAAGTACTATCGCATGATAATATTTACTCTTCCACTTCAAAGGGTTTTTATCAGTGGTTAGAAAGACACATCAAGAAAACAGTGGATTGCTGTGGAGGCTGCCTACACTGCTTGATGGCATTTTCGTTTTTTTTTTTCCCGTGACTTTCTGAAATGAAATATTGTGTGATTTCGAATGGCGGAGTTTAGGAGTAACTGCATCTGCTTGCTTCATCTGCTTATCCAGATACACACATGGATGTTTTCTATACCAGGGTTCAATTACACAGACACCCACAGACTGTTATAAAATTTAAAATGTGAAAAATAACCACCAGGAGAATTGGTTTTCTGAATCTAGAAATTATATCAAGAATAATTAACTCTGGGTTATTGTCAGTTTGGCATTTTTGTAGTTCCGCCATTAATCTTCCAAGACACCCCAAGAGTAAATCTCCGGACGAGGAGTCTTTCTCAGTCTTGCATGCCACACTGCCCCGATTTAACGCCTTTCCCCATTCACAGACTTATTTGCTACTTTTCATCAATATTCCTTGATTTCCTGCCCACTTCAAAGTTGAAGACAGCAGGTCCACGTGGAGGCCTTCATTGTGCACACTGAGGTCATTTTCTGACAGACTCACAGCCCACGTTTATTCCCATTTGTGCTGAGCACTGTAAAGGACAGGGTGTAGAACAGGGTGGGAGAGACTTGACTATATGACAAAGATTCGAGAGACTCTGGTGCTTGAGGTGACAGTGTCTGATATTTGTAATCTCATTAAGTCACAAGCCACCAAATTTATCTCAGAGCATCCTTGGGGGCACATGCTCACAAGGGGCTCTTGGTCTTGTTTGAATGCTCCTCTTGGGCAAAAGTAAAGAAGCACCAAGTCTTGTCCTGAAGGAGCATGGACAGGAAGAAACAAAGGTTGAAGCGTAACCGCACGCTTGGTGATTTATGGGGTCCTGCGATAGACTCGGCCTCTGGTTTTGTTGAAGCCACCTGAAAAAATTCACTTCACATTGCTTAGGAGGAAGTGCAATTTTATGCGCTGATTTTATTTATTGGTTGAAATAAAAGTGATGTTGAGAAACCGATCATAGTAGAGGGAGGTGGTGCTCCAGATGCAGCCTTGGGCATGCCAAGCCTCAGTGTACTGGGGCCCAGGGGCATTGGGAGGAGCTTGAACATCACACACAGTTACCTGAGTTGCATCAAGACACAGCATGAGGTACAAGGGAGCTTGCAGGATTTAGCCAGGAATAGGATGCTTGGGGTTAGCTCACTGCTAGTAAGTGAGATATGGAGTCTTAATATTGAGTGCCCATGGATTGTGTTTGAGAAGGATAGCTTTAGGGGTACACATATGTTAAGCATTGTCATCCTCTAATTAGGTGCAAATTCTTTAACATCTTTGCAGCATGTTCGTCAAACAAATGCCATGTTCTCTGGGGCCCTATGCATGGTGGGCCTTGTCCGTTGGAGACATTTCTTCTTCTCAGTGCATGGTTTATGAGCAAACTGTGAACCTCCACCCTGCAGGCACTGAAGGGGTTAAGTTTCAGTAGACCAAGGGATGTCAGTGTGACCCCCCCCCAACATGTAATTTCCCCTACAGATCAAGAGTCTGGGAAGATAAAGACTTATTTTTGAGGGGTAATTAGCAAAAATCATCTTTGTAATTCATGTAAGATGCTCAACTGTATTTGGGGGATATTTTCACAAATAGAATATTGAACTGTGTTGGGTGGTGTGAGAAGCTTTATACATAGCCATTCAGAAGTCAGAGGCAGAAGAGCCTGCCCTGGAATCTTTACTTCAGGATGGATTTGGTCTGGGTTCTCTTTACACCACTCATTTTATTTTGCAATTTTAGTGAGTCGGTTTTCTCATTTAAAAAATATGTTTTTCACTAATTCTTTAGGATTTCATGTTATTTTTAGCTTTCCCATTGGCACAGCAATGAAAAACTGTGATTCAGATTGTTGGATGTCACAAGGCAAGGTTTGAAAAGTGCCTCCATTCTTCAGAGAAAGATACAAGGTTGACCTTCATCTAAGTGACCCTATCCTTGAGATTTACGGTTTATAGAACTTGAGGTTTTGGTTGAAAGGAGTGGCCCGTGTTCAGGTTCTCATTTGATGAGTTCACTTCTCAAGCACTGTGCTGTCACATGATTTCCCTCCCTGTGCACCTTTCCAGGTAATAAGTCTGTTGAGTTTCCCTCAGTTTATTTTGGGGACAACTGGGTGAGGAGAAGTGATGAAGCATTAGACAGTATCTGCAGGAGCATATGGTTGTTCCCTACATTGAAGACTGGCTTTGGTGCTTCAAGAGTTCCTGCCTGAGTCTGAGCTTTCTTGAGAGTTGTGCGGCCATTGGAGGACAGGGATTCAGGGTAGACCAGTTGTGCGGCCACTGGAGGATAGGGATTCAGGGTAGACTAGTTGGGTGGCCCTGGAGGACTGGGTTTTTATGGTAGACCATTATGTGACTTGGATGTAACTGGATAACTGGGTAAGTGGTGGCAATGTTGAGAGAGGCAAGAAGTGTGGAGAGAAAGAATGTGGTGGGTGATGGTTTGAGTTTTCTAGAGAGGAGATCAAGAGCACTGGCAGATTGTTGCTGGATATTTCAAGACCCTGGAAGTGACAACTCTGCTCTGAATTCATCTTCTCCACAGCAACTTACCTGGGCAAGGAGATGTCTGTTCCTGGCGTCAGGTCGTAAAGCCTTCTGATTGACTTTTATTACCGCAGGAGGAAAGTGCTTGCCAGTTTATATCCTTTCTCTTTTCCCGTGCTTAAGTGGAAGTGCTCAGCTAAAACAAAAGAGTGGGGTTGTGGAAAAGAGTTGGGACTTTAAGTGAGGATGGTCCCTTCCCCCACTGTCATGTTTCACTGTGTAAATATAAAACATTTCCTCAGTCGTGGTGAGAGTACCTTTCCTGTTTTATAGACAGTCAAGGCACCGAGCCAGACAGAGGGGCCAAGGAATGAATCTCTCCCTTTTTTGAGCTAACCTAGATCATTCTGATAGCAGTGACAGAACTTTTGAATCTACTGTGGAGAGCCCACGAAACATCAGCCTGAAGAAATCCCCTGGCGTAAGCACGAATGCTCCAGGTTGGGTGAAGGTTATCCGACATCTGCTCATTTCCATGCCAATGAAAGAAAATCTCCTCCTAGGTAAAAGGAAGGTCCAGAGCTGTGGTCCTATCTGACTGTTTTCCTCAGTCACATATTCTGAGTCCATCTATGCCCCAGAAATATCAGCAAGATTAGCCAGACGCCCTGAGGAGAGTGGTCAGGAATCACAGAGATGAAAGAAAAGAATGTGTGTCAGGGGTTAAAAACACCAAACGTGGGCTCTAAATAGCCAGAGCCCATGGAAGTCTAGACTTGGGGAGACATAAATAAATATTTCTGTATTTTGCCAGTTCCAAAAGAGGAAGGAGTATGAAAAATAACTCTATTTAAAAGTCCCCCCCAAAGCCATCGTAGTATACTGTATAGATAAAATAGACTTTACATTTAAATATTTACTAAATTTTGAAGGAATTTCGGACAACATTCCCTTACTATAAGAACACATCTTTAAAAAGCATCTTTAGAATACTGTTTATTTTGAAAGTATTTTAAAAATGTTTCCTTACTGGGGGCTGGAAAGATGACCCAGTGTTTAAGAGCACCGGCTGCCCCTCCACAGGATGGGGCTTCAATCCCCAGGACCCTCGTGATGACTCACAACAGTCTGTAACGCCAGTTCCAGGGTCTCCAGCCTCTTCTGACCCCTGTAGGCACAAGGCATGGAAGTGGCGCACAGACATACATGCAAACATTTTTCTTGTTTTCAAGAATTTCATATATGTATACAGTAAAATATGATCTTATTTACCTCCCATTACCCTCCAACTCTCTGCCTCCCCCAACATAATCCTATCCCAAATTCATGTCCTCTTTAGTTTTCTGACCACCACTAAGTTCAGTCAGCACTGCCCTTATGTGTGGTGGGCGTGGCCCTCCAGCAGAGCGATGGGAGCCTACCAGCTGCCACATTCTTGAAAGAAAGCGAAGAATGGTTCTCCCTCTCCCAGCAGCTACCCGCTGCTGACAGATGCTCAGTGTGTGGTGGAGCCTCCAGAGCGTCTACCCCAGCTGATACCTGAGTGTCAAGTGTCTTGATCTTGTGCAAGTGACCACAGCTGTGAGTTCATGATTGGCACAGCCACGCCATCTCTGGAAGACAGCATTTCACAGTCCCCCTCATCCTCCGACTCTTTGAAATAAAATAACAGCTGATATATAACAGCAGTAATGAACAAAAATCCTGCAGCATTTATCATTTAAAAACTTCTAAGCCATCTCCAGAGCTTATAAAAACATTCCCAGTGGAGACAGATGAGCGGCAATTTCTTCCTCAACTGCATTTCATTTTGCCGGACTTTTAAGTGTGGAACTAACATGGTCAGGGGGGATTTAATTTGTCTGAAAAACTCCCTGACCAGTATCATTTCTTCCCTACTCTTCATAGACAAGACGATTGCATTAGAAATGAGTGGTTTTTAGATGGCAAAGGCTGGTAGTTTGGCAGTGTTTGGAATGATTAGAGCAATCAAAACTCAGGTCGTATCCATTGCTCTCCGGTGAATAACAAGTGAGTGTTTGCTGTTTGAGAATGTTCAAGTTTCCTGGGTTTTCAGATGGCAGCTTTAATCCTTGGGGATCAGGAAGCTGGAAATAAATGTTGTCAAGATCCCGAGGAACTATTTGAGTTGTGGTGTAATGGGCGTAGGGGAGTCATGTTGGAGCGCTTGGAGAGGTAATGCCCGTTGTTCTACCTTCACCTTGTTGACCTGCTGAGGTTCCATCCGGACCCAAGGAAAGGAGCCTATAGCTGGACGCTCGGCCACAGGCATGGAGCACTAGCCTTCCCTGCCTGATCCTCAGAGATACAAGCCAGCTAGTCATGTAGGTTTCCTTTCTCTGTTTGGTATCATTTACCCTTGTCTGGTGGTAGGCACCCTTTCTTCCCTTCTACCCTGTTGAGTGGCCCCATTGGGTCGAGGAGCACTCTATAGAAGAACATGCAGTTGCTCTTTCTCTTTTCTGGGCACCCATTTGAAGGAGCCCGTCTTTATGTGTTCTGGTGGAGGTGCTGAAGGATGGGATACATCTGTGCTCCTGAGTTACATTTGGGTATTTATCAGAATTTCATGTCAGCCTGCACCTGGCTATTGTCTTTGGCCTTTCTCCAGAACCTCTTTGGAAAAAAATGGCCTTGAAATCCTGAGTAGAAAGACCTCTGTCATGAGGGAATTCACTTTACTTCCTTAATTAATTTTTATTCTTTTTGTTTTTGAAAAAGTGCTTCATTTAGCCCAGGTTGGTCTTGAACTCACTCTATAGCTAAGGGATATCCCTACCAAACAGTAAGACATGTGGCAAAGCTTTTCTTCTTTTTTTTTTTTAATGGTGTAGAATTGGTGCACAGGAAACAGAAAATACGCAATATAAAGTCCGGGAATGAATCTGAGTGCAACTGAAAATTCGGTTTATTATAGTAATGGCATCTTTAATCAGTGGTAGGAAGATGGGTGTTTTGATAAAAGTCTGGGAACAACTCAATAGATCAATATTTGGACAAACATAAAATTGATCTATGCTGTTCGTTATATACCCAGAAGATCACGCAATGGGCCAGAGAACTAGACACTAAGTACTGTGTAACTGCACATAGGCCCACTGTCTCAGCTCTCTACAAGCAAACGCCCTTCGGCAGTTTCCATTTTGTTTGTCCTGTGTTGTGTCCACATGTGGGTGTGGCTGAGGGCCAGAGGTCGTGTCGGGTGTCTTCCTTAGCCTTCATGCTACTTCAGTTTTGAGTGAGGGTCTCTCAGTCCAAAGATTGTAAGTTCTCAGCTGCCACTGGCCAGCAAACCCCAAGGATCCTTCTGACTCTGCCTCTCCAGGCCTGGGATTACAGGACATGCCACTGGGCCTGCATGTTTTATACGGGTGCTGGGATCAAACTCAGCTCCGGGTGCTGTATGTCAGCCTTCTACTGACTGAGCCATCTCCCTAGCTCCACTACATTGTTTTTTAAAAACTAAGGAACAGGTATCATAATCTACCAAGTACTTTTTAATGCAAATTATCATCATTGATTGCTTGGTGATGAGCTCTCCTTGAATTCCTGTTATAACGTCTATTCGTAGTGCACTAAAAAATGCCAGTGGATTCAACTTGGCAATATATTATTTATTGCTTTTTCTTTGATGTGCATATACCAATAATAATTTCTGATTCTTATTCATGTACCAGTATAGGATTAGAGCATATTATAAATAAAATATGAAAAATATTAAAATTCCTGCCTGGGGCAATACACAGTTTGTGGTGAGAGACAGACACTGCGAGAGTCACACTGCAGCATGTGAAGAGATGAACTTGAATATGCAGGGAGCTTAGGGGATGGGGTGGAGATGGCTTTAGAGAATTGAGTTGAGTATGGACATACTGAAGCAGAGATGTTCCAGGTAGAAAGAAGGGCGTGAGGGGGCTATACATGCCAAGTACACTGGAGGACTTACGTAGTGCATCATTAACACTCTATGTGTGTGAGCATGTGTGTATGTGTGTGTGTGTATGTGTGTGTGTGTGTGTGTGTCACAGGTTGGGGAAGTGTTAGACAGGGAATAGGGGACCTTGTGAGAAAAAGAGCCAGGACTTTCTCGGTAGGCAGTGGGCACTCATTGGAGGGTTACAGGAGGGGACTGAACTATTAGTTGTGTACTGTGTGAGAGGGTGGATTGAGACAGTGTCTTAGAGTCCCATTAGGGAGTCCCTCACAGTGGCGTGAGTGACATCATGTGGACTGAATTGAATGGTAGCAAAATGAATGAAATGTTAGGAAAGACCTGGTAGATTCTATGTAGAAATTTATGATGGATGGGTGCCAACGTAACAGACAGTTGATCGGATGGATTAGATAGGCATAGAGATTTTGTTAATGGGGGTGGGAGTGGCTATGTGCAACAAAATTATTCGAGTTCTTTAGAGCCTGAGATTCAATGGTTCAGTGGGTCTAGCTAGGGTCTCTAGCAGGGGTTTGGAGGTGGAGACATGGATCTGAGAGTTGTCACTATGAAAAAGGCGATGGAGTGCACAGATGGTGTGACCTCCATGTATGCGAGGCACATAAGTACATTGAGCATTGACACTGAGCAGACAGGAAACCCAAGGGATCAGGAAGACAGACCAGGTCAGTAAAGAAGGAGTTAAAAAAATGGGAGGACATATGGCACCGTGGAAACCAAACAGTAGGAGTTTGGGTGACCAGGATGATGGTGAGCCCAGAACTTTGAAGGAATCCAGGAGGCAAGGACTGAAGTGTCTGTGGAGTTGGCCATAAGGAGGGTACTGGAAATTTTGGCTTGAAGGGTTTCTGGCCTCTTGGAAAAAGGTTGCTAATGTCAGCGTGTTCAATAGTGGGGATATATGAGGCAACTGCACTGGAGGTTTTGTGGGGTACCATTCCTGGTGTTCTTACACATTAAAATGAAGTCCTGGGATCAGCAGGCTTGGCACAAAGCCAGACTTCCTTGGTTGTGACCAGGGTCAAGCTGTTTGGTTTTTGAAGTTGGTCGTTCTCTGTTGTTCGGGCTGTCGTGTGGGTCAAGTGATTGAGGTAATGTTGTACCATTCCTTGGTGTTACTATTCCAATGATTTTCAAGGAAGAGTTGAATTCAATAAAAACCAATTTCCTTTCACTGTCCATCCCTCCTTCCCTTCCGTTGCTAATGGTCTGATACCAAAGTGGAGAAAAGAGAAACAGCATTGGAGATAACGGAGCCATTCTTCTCCTTTTGCATTTCTTCATCTCCGAGTCAATAAAACCACTCATACGTATTCATCATTCCCTAGGTGTCTGTCTCCCCAAAACATTTCAGGTTGATGAAGGTGGCTACTCCTTTTAGCCCAGTTGCCATGAATATGTATGGATTGGGAATCATTGTCACAGATGGAAATCCCTTCCTTGAGAGCTCCGAGCTCTGAGCCCCCCAGGGAGCAGGGCAAGAGTGGTTTTTGGCATTTCAGATCCCGGCGAATGAAGAACAGATTTTCCTTCGGTGACTGTGCATGCCGCGAGCAGATCTGTGCAGCACCAGGAATCCGGCTTCTCTGCTTTCCAATTCGGTTTTATCTTTCTCAGACAGTTTTCTTTGCAGTTCTACTTTGCTGATGTCGTCGCATCGATTCCAGCCAGACCCCGTGAAGATGGCTGGAAATAGAGACGATACCCTCCCCCCAGTTGGCAGCATTTTCTGCACCAGTGGCAGCTGGGAGTCGGAGTGGTCGTGGAAGGCAGGGTGCTTGCAAACCCTACTATAAAGGGAAGGCATGTTCCAAATATCACAGACTGGAGGGCTCTGGGCGGAACAAGAGGCTGCTGGAACTGTGTCTGAGGGTGTCTAACACGTCACGGTCTAGGTTGCAGCCTCGCTATTTTCATTCATTGTTCCTGATTACTGCTCAGTACTGTTGTGGACCACCAAGGTTTTGGAAGCTGTTTTAACTCTCCACATAGCATGCTCCTCAGATCTTTGATGGCTCACACACACAGATTTTTGTCTTTAAATGGGTTTGTTTGAAACCATGAACCGCGAATAGCAGAGCTGAAACCTGCTCTTCAAAATATAGATTTTAGGTTAATGATTCCTTCATCTCATTTGAGTGATGCCTGGGATTTGTAATTGCATAATGGAAGAATTTTTTTCTAGGCTAACACAGTAGCTTAGGGTGTTGAGGTACGTGTGTGTGTGCGTGTGTGTGTGTGTGTGTGTGTGTGATTCTATCTTTTAATCAGCAGCTATGCACTTCTTAGAAGTACCGTCCACTTATTTCTAGTGGCTGCTTTTGAGGGATAATCGGTGTTGTCCCCTCAACCCCGACTCCATGAGACGGGATGATCTTATGCAGCAGTGGGAGACCTCTTCACTAAGTGACAGAAAGCCAAAAATGAGAAGAGCTGTGGCCAAGAGCTGTTGGGCTATTGTGCTAACAGGTTATTCAGAGTATAAACTGTGGAATTTGGGAGACCCACTACCAATTACCACTGTTCAAGAAAAATAATTTGCTGGTTCAGTTGTGTGTTGGGAATGAATGGTGTAAGTCTCGAGGTTGGTACAATCCCAGATAGTTAGGTGAACTGGATTGTCTGGTGACAGGTACAGTGTGGCCTCCAGCATAGTTAGCATTGGGGTCTTAGGATAGTTCAATGTCTCTTTGCCTCTCTCTCGGTCTCCCATACCCTCTCCGTGCCCCTCTTTTCTTTGCTTTCTTTCTCCTCCTACTTTTTCTCCTCCTCCTCTCTCTTTTGGTGTTGGGCATCAAATCCAGGACCTCCAAATGTTGGGCAGATTTCTCCCATAGACTGAGGATGGGAGTCAGCAGTATTTGCTCCTAAGTTCCTCCCAAGTCCACAAGTCTCTTTAAACCTAGATAGAGGCCATCAGACTTTAGGAAGTCCATTCTGGCCCTCACATTTCAGACCATAGGCTTGACACAATCTTAGGTGGGTATTAGCTGAGCCAAGAGCCTAACACTGCTTGGTAGGCCACCGTGCTGAGGGATGGTGACGGTGATACGGTTCTCCTGCTTCTTTTGGTGCAGCACATAGAACCCAGGGCTCACATGTGCTGAGTACCACTGAACTTGTCCCCAGGCTGTCTCACCTGCACCACTCCCCCCACCCTGACCCCCACCCCAGGGTCTTGCTATGTAGCCCTGACTGGTCCAAAACTTGCTATGTAGACCAGGCCTGGTGATTCAGATGTGAGCCATCCTATTTGATCCTCCCGTGTTTTAATAAAGCTGTTTGCTGTGTCCTCTGTGTTTGTAAACAAAATAAGCTCAGACAAACAAAAAGATAGTTGATTTTAAGAGATCAATTTGGTAAGGGTTGTCCAAGGGAAAGTACAGCCTTCGGGCTTATGTTAAGAATATCTGCCCTATGAACTAGGATGCAGTGATCATTTGGGGCAAGTTTTTTTATTTTCCTTGGTAATTCAGGAATGAACTCCAAACGTTAGAATCAACATTAAATTAAAAGTGTTTTTGCTCAGGACCTTCCCACCCTTTGATCTCCTCTTTTTTCTTTGCATCTTTGAATGTCTAGGCACCCCAGCACTGTTTAGGCCAATGTGTGCGTCCTGCACCCAGGTCCTGCCTCTAAGGCTCCTGTCACATTTGACGCTGCCTTCTAGGGAAAGAACAGTACGGTCAGCTGCCTGCTGGGTCAACAAGGTCCATTCAGTTACTATCGATCTGGTCCTTCTCCTTTATTACTAGCCCAGGATGTCTCTTTAAACAAGCTGCTTCCTGAGGACCTGTTTTCCTAACTTTTTATTTCAAATAGAACATTCTGCATTTTCATCCAGACACAACAGAGGGGACATGATATTGGGAGCAGAGCTGAGGACATTCTAGGGCAGCAGGAGCTGGGAAAACACCCCCTGTCACTCATCCTTTCCTGGCGTCTTCTGCGTGTCCAGGCACAGACCCTCACTCAGTGTTTTGGTCTATGTGCTATTGACCCCCTCACACCTTTTGTTGATTTTGCCCTTAGCTGCCGTACTCCGAGTTTGACCCTAAATTTATTGGTGTGGTCAGGTCTGCAATTTCCAGGGTGCTTTGTGACAGGCTATATGTGGGGTGTGTGCTTGGGTGTGGTGTGTGTGCCTATGTATGTGTATTTTGTATGTAAGTGTCATATATGTGTTTGTTATGTATGTGTACATGGTCGTGTATGTGAGATGTATGCATGTCATCTGTAATATGTATATATGAGATGTATGTGTGGCATATGTGGTATATCTTTGAGGTATCCGTGTATGTCTGTAATGTATGTGGTGTGGATGTGAGATAAGCATGTATGTGTTTGGGTGTGTGTATGAGTTGTGTGTGTTTGGGTGGTGGTGGTGGTACATATGGTATGGGTGTGAGGTGTGTGTGTGGTGTATGTGGTAGGGGTGTGATGTGTATGAGATGTGTGTGTAGATGTGCGTATGTAGATGCGTATGTGGTGTATGTTGTATGGGGCTGTGAGATGTGTGTGTATGTAGATGTGTATGTGGTGTATGTGGTATGGATGTGATGTGTGTATGAGATATGTGTGTAGATGTGTGTATATAGGTGCTTGCTGGAGGCTTTCAGAAATGGCTTCTAGGTGGTATGGATATAAGATGTATGTGTGTGTGTAGATGTATGTGTATAGTGTTTGTGGTATGGGTATGACATGTGTGTGTAGATGTGTGTGCAGTATATGTGGTATGGATGTGAGATGTGTGCATATATATATATATATGTGTGTGTGTGTGTGTGGTGTATGTGGCATGGATATGAGATGTATGTGTATGATATGTGTGTGTGTAGATGTGTGTATATGATGTGTGTGTGTGGTATGGAGGTGGATATGTGTGTAGTGTGTGCAGATGTGTGTGTGCTTTCAGAGCCCTGAAGGGAGCATAGGAGCTGATGACTCAGTGGACATCCTGTCTCAGGTTTCAGATATTGTAAGGCTGAAGCTTTTATTGGAGGTCAAGGCAGCTAATAAAGAGAGCCGTGCAGTTAAAGGAGCATTCATCTGAGGATGGCTGTCACACAGGCTGAAGGGGAAGCCAGTGGCAGCTGCAGGTTGGCCAGTGATGACTTTATGATCATTTTTTCTTTGAGAGAGAGAGAGAGAGAGAGAGAGAGAGAGAGAGAGAAAGAGAGAGAGTGTGTGTGTGTGTGCAGCCTCAATTCAAAGGATTGGTTTTAATATGCGTGATTGGGCCTTCTGCTTCCTGTATGGGGCACACACTGGGAGAAAGAAACAGAGGTCATGGAATTGTATGGGGAGTTTAGGTTCATTTATCATTTTATAGGGGTGCTTGTAGTTTCTAGTGACTCCAGTCATGCCCTTTATGGCCGTCAGGAAGGGTTCAGCAGCCTGATGGAAGCCTAGGAGGCTCACATGGCCATGTGGAGGCCCACGGGCTTCTGAGTCCCCATGGTAGTTTCCACAGAACATCTTTCTGCTGATGTTCTATTCATGTGGGTCTGTCTCCTAACCTGTACCCATGCATGTCACTAGCGACCTGCCAGCTCCTTGCTTTGCTGGGCATTCTGTGCATGTGGTAGGTGGTAATTTCTTTGTGAATATTTGAATTCTTGAAAGATTCTTGATAAAGAAAAGGCAAAACAAAAACAAATAATTCCTTTCCACTGCTGGGTAGTGAAGCCATTGCTGGGTGAAGGGAAGTGACTGGCTGGTTATCTAGGGAGTGGATATCTGGGGCAGTAGTGCTGGCCTGTTGACATGGCCTCCTGGTTTCCAAAGACATGGTTGCAGCATCAGGAGGTTCCTTTCTCCATGGCAGAGTCAGGTATCTGTGGGCTGATTCTCTGGAGGTTCTTCACGAGCCGTTGGTCGACGTGTTCTTGGTTTGGCTCAGGCATCTGCTTTCACCATCATTGTGCCACTTGCAGAGGAAAGGGATGCAGGGATGCTTGCTGGAGGCTTTCAGAAATGGCTCCTAGGTATTCCAAAGAGCAAAGTTGTCACCACTAGCCAGAAATAGGTGGTGATGGGAGTGCGGGGCGGGGGCAGGACAATTATCTCGGGCTACGGTGGAACCTATGAGCTGGGTGGCTTACAGTGGGCAGGACCACCCATTTCCTTCAGTTCTCAGTTGGCTTGAGGTCCAGACCCTGGTGAAACCTTGCCTGCTCAGGGCTGCTCTTTGCTTCACAGTCTTTTTTATTTTGCCTTCTCCCTTGTCTTTTGCTATGGTGGAAAGGACCAGTTTGCTGTTTCCTTTTTTGTGAGGGCCTCAATTCCCTCTGTGAGCATGCTGTGGTTTGAATGGGAATGGCCCCCATAGGCTTATGTGCTTGAATGCTTAGTCATCAGGGAGTGGCACTACTTGAGAAGGACGAGGAGGTGTGGTCTTGTTGGAATAGGCATGGTCATGCTGGAGGAAGTGTGTCAGTGGGAGTGGGCTTTGAGTTTTCAAAGGCCCAAGCCAGCCCACTGTCACTTTATCTTCCTTCTTCTTTCCGATCAAGATGTAGCTCTCAGCTACTTCTTCAGCACCATGTCTGTATTCTCTACATGATGACAATGGATTGCACCTACGAAACTGTAAGCAAGTCTCCAGTGAAATGCTTTCTTTTATAAGTGTTGTCTTGGTCATGGTGTCTCTTCACAGCAATAGAACACTGGCTAAGACAGTTTCACCATCTTCTTGACCCAATCTTTTTGCTTTTATAGCATCATTTGAGAGATGACTTTTGGGAGAGCATGAACACCCAGCTCACTGCATCCAGCAGGAATCCAGACACAGACCCCACAGGACACGCTTGTCACTGCTGCCATTTCCCCTGCAGTGTCGATGTCTTGTGGTGATATGGTGATACAATGGCATCCTAGATGGTGGTGAGGGTTCTGGAAGAGCAAGGAGACCTCTCTTCCACTCCCTTAGAGTCTGGAGGACAGAGGAGAAAACCACAGCTGGCTTTGTGTTTTTCAGTGCTGAGCATGAAGCAGGCGGGAGAACTGACCCACAGGCATTAAAGAAAGAGAATGGTGTCCTGGGTTCTGCTCAAAAACACATGTTGGCATGTCCTTAGTAGGTCATGGACTTCTTAAACCTCTTTTATCTTTTTTTTTTTTTTTTTTTACACAGGCAGAGTCATTGTGTCATGTTAATTTGAATGAACACCTTTAAGTTTTTGGCATTGCATACCATCAGACTCCCGATTTTCAGCCACTGATTTCTCATTTACCTTCTAGAAAGTGCTAGACACCTCCTTCCTCTGCCTGGGACACCAGCTTCCCTGGCCCTCTGGGGCTCGGTGCCATGTGTTTCGTGTGTGCCTATAACAGTGGGAAGAGTTTCACTCAGGCAGCCTCCGTCACCGAGTAAACATGAGAGCTGGTAAATAAATCTGTGTGAGCATCGCACATTAAATGGCTCCCTGAATAACAGTCACTAATACATTGCTATAATTACATTGCACATTTTGCTGTAAACTCCAAAAATGATTTATTAAACTCTTGGGTCCTTGACAGCAATATGTTCAATGGCAGAGCAACTTTTTCAAATTTGCCAGCACATTTTGTGCATATGACTTTTTTGGAGTTCAACCAAATAGGCCTTTTAAAAGCTCCGATTAGTTAAAACCACCTTGTATTTATGCAGCTGGCGTCTAGGTTACCCCACAGGGAGGTGGCCACTCCCCTACTTTGTTTCTCCCAGTACCCCTTTAAGGATTATCAGGGCTGAATATGAAATGGTTTTATATACATATTAGAAGAAAGGAAGAAAAGGAACGGGAGCCAAGAAACACTTCCCCCGTCCAGCACTAACACAGTGTGACCTTTGGTGCAGTCGCTATTTGGGGCTCTGCACACTTGATCAGTGTCACCAGTGAACCAGGTTAGAGCCAAGGCTCCCACCTGCCCTCTGGATTGACTCCTGCCCACCTTTTCCTAGAGAAGAAGCTTTCTGAGCTTGTGGAGTTTCCCGGGGTTATTGAAACGCCCGCCTTTCACTGTTGTCTGACAATTCCCAGGTGTGTTAGCTGTGTTTGCGTGGCTGTGGACTCAACACTGGAGAGAAACAGCTTGAGGAAGGAAACATTGGTTTTGGCTCATGGTTTCAGTCCATCACATGAGGAAGACACAGAAAATTTCGTGGAGGTCAGAGCTTGTAGGAGAGACTTTTCACAAGGTGACCGACTGGAAGGAGAGCAAAATAGGCTAGAAGCAGGGAGATTGCCTTCAGAGTTCGCTCCGAGTGACCAGTTTCTGCCAGTTAGGCTCTGCCACCTAAAGGCTTCATAGCCTTCAACATAGTGCCGCGAGCTGAAGACTAAGTAGTGTTCACAACACGAGCCATTGAGGGGGCATATTTTCAGTTCAAACCATGGAGACAGGAGCTTTGCCATCACGGGATGTAGCCAAGGCTCTGCCCGCAGCTAAAGCGACGCCGTCATCAAACTGTCCAGCTCCCATGTTTTCCTTGCAAAAGCAGGCTCCTTCAGACTGTTTCCCTGGACTGTGTGGCTAATTGAGAGTTTCCTCGGGGGTTCCTTGCCTATTCCTGCCTGAGACTCCCCACCAGGGTGAAAAGCTAGAGTAGTGGCTTTTGTTTTAAGCAGGGCATTAGATGGCAAAGCAGCTGATTTCACAGGCTGCCAAGGTAGCCCAAATGTGGAGCTGTGACCCGGAGGTGAAAGCCTTTACAACTGCGGCCTCCAATCCCCAACGCATGACAGCCGAGAAGGGAGGAAAGATGGTGCCGCACAGGAGAGGCAGCAGCCAGAAGTGGCCATGGGAAAATCCAAGGGTGGGGCTTCAGTTCCCAGGGATGCTTTTGTGAAATGCATCATCTCTGTGGACCTTAGTGATGGCACCAATACTGTGGTCATGTGTTCCTAGGATAGGATTAGACTCTGTTCTATACAGAGACACACTGTGGAGTTGCCTTTGGGTAGCACAGTGCTAAGTGCACACCCTTTTTTTTTTGTTTTTTGTTTGTTTGTTTGTTTGTTAAAGGATGAAAAAAATCTTTCTTGCATACTTTAGCTCCTTTAAACATGAGCTCAAGTCAGCGACAGGATTCTTAGTTAAAACTCACCTCCTTCCCAGAGCGTGAGGTCGGGTATTCAGCCTTGACCATTCTGGGGGGACAGTTGGGAGCCCCTGCACTGTGAGCATGGTTATGGTGGGTTGCTCAGGTGAGATGGCACCACAGATATAGAGGGTCAGAATAGGGAATGCGGAAGATGGAAGGAAAGTGGAACCAGGGCTGCTGCATTTACGGATTTGGCAGGTGGCTTTCCCTACAGCTGCCCATCGAGGGACGGAGATCCTTGAGAGTCTGTCGATGTTGGGAAATAAGACAGCTGCGTGTTATGACTCGTAAGAGGGCACTTTCCTGAAATGTACGAAGTCATTGGTCTCATCTCAGCACAAGGAAAGAAGGAAGGAAGGAAGGAGTAGAAACAGGTACAAAACAATTAGATATAACTTTTGGGGAGATGTAGAGAGACTTTGAAAGTGGCCATGATTAAGACGAAATCAAGAGGCTGTGATCCAAGTTCTGTGATCTCCTTTATTGTATAAACATTTATGGACAGGTTCTTTGTGCCAGTTTTTTCTGTGTAGAGTCAGAGGAGGGAAGCCAGGGCTAGGATGACTCTGGTGAGCTCTTACATTTTACTCTGAGATATTGTTCCTCGGAGATCTCCCATGTGAGCTATTGGCATTATTTGTCAAAGCATCGTCATTGGGGGAGCACTGTGGCAATTACACTAGAACTTGGAAGTAGAATATCATAGTCATGGAAGGGAACCATAGATGTCCTGGAAACATGTGACCCTGCAGCCCGTTGTAGGATTTCTGCCTAGTGACATTGTGCCCTTGGCAGTGAGTCTGGACTTGAAAGATTAGGAAGTTTCGCGTGTTCCAAGAGCTGTGGTATGTTATCTCATGTCTTAGCTCCCCACCCCCCAAAGTTATCAGATAGGCGTCAAGTCCCTCAAGATAAAGGCTTCTAGGACATGGGACAGCCAGTGTTTTCTGTGGTCTGGGACTTCAGCTTTAGAAGGAAGGATGTGGCTGACTGGGTAGGCTGGCAGGACAGGGGCCTCTGGCTTTCATGTAATTCTTTCTGTGATTTTAGAGTTGGTTTACTTCTGAAGATTACCTGCCATACAACATTTAACATCTGGTACTTTAGTGAGTGGGACTTACCATTAGCTCCTTACCCCTAGACACCAAGAGGGGCTGTTCCCTCAATTTTTTTTAAAAAAAGACAACTATCTTTATTGACCCCTAATTCTTTTTAGGATAACTCTTATCTCTTGGTGAACATTGCCAAGGAGTCTTCATTAGAAGTCTCTTCATGGGAATGGATTGCACAGTGCCAGACTTCAGAAGGACACAGATTTGAGCGGGAGAGTTTCATGTGACAGTCACATAGGGTGCACACTGATGAAGAGCCCAACCATGGTTGCTCACGGAGCAGATCTCAGGAGTGAAGTGACTTCCCAGCAGCCTTGCGTCTGTGCGTGAAGTCTCAATGGAGCCATTATTTACCCCGCTTCACATGAAACGAAGGGGTGGGATCTAAGGCCTTTTGGTTTTGATTTTCTGGTTCTTGGGGTGTGTATTTCCCCATGCCCCCTGGTGACAGATAATGGAGCCGGCAGTGTAGGTCTGTTTCTCATTAGCAAAATGACCCTTAAATGAGAGTAGGGGGAAAATACCCTCTTGAGCCTCTGGGGCCCTGGCTTTTCCCATAGAAGTTTAATGGCCCCGGGTCCTGTGATTTCAGCAGAGAAAATGAAAGGCTCATATGGGCAGGAGGTTGCTGCTTTTTGTTTGTGTTTGGAGGGAGGTAAAGGAGTTGCACTAGATCCATCTGGAAACGTCCAGGGAGCCCACAATGGGCTCGGCTCTGAGCTGAAGGACGGAGTTTCCGTGGGAAGCACAGAGTCCTGAGCGGCTGGAGCTCCCTCATGGCTTTGGGACTGAGTCTTCCAACCCGAGTGTCCTCAGGATGAGTTGCTACAGAGCCTTCCTTTTGGTCTTGTCCTTGAGCAGGCTCTTGGTTTACAAGTTTCAGCATTTGTCTGCTGGGGGCCTTTATGCTAATTCTCTGTGTTGTGTGCATGTGTGCATGCGTGTATGTTTATGTAGACCAGAGGTCAACCATGAATGTTCCTCAGGTGACATCTCCCTTGTTTTGGTCACTTACTGGCCTGAACTTCACATTAGCCTAGGTTAGCCAGCCAGTAAGCACCGCCCTCCCCCCACTTCCCATCAGAACTGAGATTACAGGCAGGTAACTGGGTTTTTTTTTTATTTTTAAATATGGTTGAACCCAGGTCCTCATGCATGCAAGGCAAGTGCTTTACTGACTGAGCCATCCCCCAGCTTAGTTTTTGTCCTTTTTAGTTGTGGTAGCATACAGCTCTGTGGCCCAACCCTTCGTAGGCCTCCTGTCATGTGACCTTAAACATGGTCACATCTTGTGCTTGTCATCTCTAGGATGCTGTCATCTTCCCCAAACTCCACTCCTGTTATATAGCTATTCTGAACCTTTTCCCTGCTCCCAGCCTGTTGAGTGTATTAAAGAGAGACCTGAGTGGCCCCATGGAGTCCTCTGTCTTCACACTAGAGCCCCTGGTACATCTGTGTGTTAACTCGCTGCAGATATGAAACCAGATGGAGTACAGACTCTGGTCTGAAGAGTAGCAAGGGTGATAGCTGTGCAAATGAAAGTCCCCGTCTGTGTGACAATGGGTTGCAGCACAAGTGTGGGCAGGTAAAAGGAGAGTGTGACCAAAGTGACCCTGCATGGGAGCGGCAGAGGACAAATGGCCTGGCCCAGGATCTGGACTGCATGTAATGAGGAACATAAAGCAGGGCCCAGATCTGTGCTCGAGGCTGTCCCTGGCAGCTGCAAGAATTGGAAGAAGGTAACACCTCTGCTGGAGGTAGAAAGGGCTGTGGGGGTTCTAGTAAAGGACTGTGCTTGTTCTGTTGGGACCACAAGCTATTTTGAGGCCAGATCCTCCCAGGCCTGTATTTGGAAGTCAGCACTTCATCATTGTGATAAAATGCACTGTGAGGACGACAGCTTCAATGCTGGTTTCAATGTTGATTTCTGCCTCAAGTCTCAGTTGCAGGTGATGTGTGACTGGCCCTATTGCCATTGCTTTGGAGACTGCGGTGAGGTGGCACATGATGGTGGAACTATGTGGTGGTGTGACATTGCTGTGCTCTTGGTGGCTACGAAGGGAGAGAGAAAGAGAGAGAGGGAGGAAGGGAGGGAGACAGGGAGAGGAGAAGAGAGGAGAGGCGAGGAGAGAGTATCTAAGTTTTCAATATTCTCTCCTAGGGCATGTCATCAGTGACCTAATTGTTCCCTCTAGGCTATACCTCCTGAAGGCTCTACTACCTCCTAATAGCGACAGGCTGGAGACCAGTTCTTCAACACATTGGCCTTCAGGAGCCATTCAAGAGCCAAACTATCACTCCAACTGTGGGAGAAATTTCTCTCTCCCTGGATGCATATTCAGTGGACAACTCGGAGATGGGTGTTGGTGTCCAGACCACCCATCTCGTCCTTGCTTCCGTTTGTACCTCTGTAAAGCGGGAAGATAATATCCTTCAGAGCTACCTACAAGGCGAAGTAAGCCAGGCAGTCTCCCCTGTAAGACTTAGCTGGAGTTCGTGTTCGGTGTGTGGTGGCGATCACTGAGATCTGTAGTTCCTAAACTGTGTCCTCTGCCAAACGTGACCTAGGACTTGAAGAAGGGATTTGCAACCACTTTTTAAACTGCTCACACATGCTCACGCAGTCTGCACAGCTGGGTTAATTCTTCTGCCTGCAGAAGGTATGTGCTCATGAGCCTGTGGTCACCATGGAAATGACAGGAGAAAATTCTGGAAGATGCCAAACCTCAAGAACAGTCACACACACTTGCCTCTGGCCAGAATGGGGGCTACTACTGGGGGTCAGAGGGGTGAGGGGCAGCCTACTTCATCATCCCCTACTCCAGCCTTTGAAAGACCCTGTTGGCCACAGAGAGGCCTGAGAGCTGTGAGCGTCCCAAGGAAATCTCTCCGAGCGCACAGCCATTTTTCTGCATTAAATTTTCTTCCCTTTACCCCTTTCACATACAAATCTAAGCCCCTTTCTCCCCTTTCCGTCACTTTCATGCTGTTTAACCTCTTTCCCCTGCTCCCCCGCAACCCCTTCTTCCGCCTTTTGTGGTACTTTCCAGCTAGCCGGTCACCTGGATAAGATTGCCCCTGGTTCTCAAGAGCACCAATTAGTGTCCACCCCAGAAGGCGGCTGCTCCGTTGCTTGGCAGCCCCGGGGCAGAGAGCAGGGATTGGCCAGACTCTTTTCATTTGAAAGTAGGTTATCCATTAGCGAGGCTGCCAGTTTGCTAGGTGGGACTCTTGACAGCCCCTCTCGATCACATTATGGTGTAAAATTTCGAGATTGTATTACATTAGCTCAGGAGAGTTCAGGAGTGGAAAATGTAACCGAGTGCAGGGAGGGGGCATAAGAAAACGGGTTATTGCTCCCGTCCTGTTATTCCCCAGGTGAAAAGGAAAGTTTCCACACGCAGTGTGTTCTGGAGTAACGTCTCTCTACCTGTCTCCGTCCGTGTCCGTCGTCGGTCTCTCTGAACTGGTTGCATATGCAGCAGAGAGGAAAGCTAGCGACACCTGACTGTAGGTGTGCTTGCTACCACAGGGTTCTCCTAGTCTGCTTTGTGAAAAGGAGAGAAAGGAGGGGCCCTGGGTGGTGAGGAGGAGATGTTGGCCACTGTGCGCTGGCTGAGGTTCATTTGTGGGGCCAGATGTGTGTGCGGGCCTGACCCTGGGTAGGTAAGAATTAGAGGTCGCCTTTCTTTTCCTGGTATCTTTACTGAGATTCCGTTGAGATATTATAAGATCCAGCCCCTTAAGTGGGTAATTCAGTGGGTTTTAGTAGATTTCCATAGATTTGTGGTTGCTACTGACAGTGCTATCAGTGAGCTACTTTCTGTCTCTTCTGCTCTCCCTGTTCTCAGGGGTTCCGGTCGATGGACACATGCGCTGTGTGGTCTCTTGGGTCTGATTTCCTTCACTCACCGCCGTGTTCTTAAGGCTCCGTGTGTTGTAGTTTCTATCAGTATTTCACTTCTGTTTACTGGACTTCGTTTCTATCCACTCATCAATGTTAGGAATACTGCACCCTGCATAGCAGCTATGAGCATCCCGCATGCCAATCTTGGCGAGTCCGTGGGCTCTTTTGCCTCTGATGGGTGGGTGCCTATGAGTGGAATGGCAAGCTGATGTGATCATTCATGTTCGGCCTTCTGAGAGACTTCTGAACTGTTTGCCAAAGTGGCTGCACCATTTAACATCTGCTGCCCTTCCTCTCAGCCCGGCAGGCTGCCCTTCGACTCGAGTGGTTGAGTAGGGCCATCATAGTGTGGTATTTTGGTTTTTGTTTCTCTAATAACCATGAGTCTGAGCATCTTTCCACGTGCTTAGACCATTCATGATTTCTCTGGGAAATAAAATAAGGCTTCAAAGTTCCCATCCTATTTAAAACTGGCGTGTTTTGCGGTTGTTGTTGTAGCATTTTGTGAATGAAAGCCCTTTATCAGACACCATTGTCTCATGGTTTATGAGTCATCTTATTGCTTTCTGGGTGATATTTTTGAAACATGGAACTTTTATTTTTGATAAAGTCCAATTTATCCATTTTTCTTTTATCACCCTGATTTTGGTGTCAAGTTTAAATAAGTCATCATCTGATTGGAATGAGGCCTAAGAGGCCTTGCAAGTGTTCAGCTTTACCCTCTTGAATCCCAACGTTGTCTCATTATAAGTAAACCTAGAATTAAAAAAGAAAGACATCATTGTCTAACCCAAGGTCATGAAAACTTATTTATGTAAGAATTTTGTAGGCTTGGCCTCAATTTGTTTGGTTGTTTGTGTGTTTGTGTGTGTGTGTGTGTGTGTGTTGTGAGTATATGTGGAGGCCAGAAGACAACCTTCAGTGTCATTCCTATGTGTCTATCTTGTGTTTCTATGTGTGTGTGTGTGTGTGTGTGATATGTGAGTATATGTGAGGCCAGAAGACAACCTTCAGTGTCATTCCTATGTGTCTACCTTGTGTGTCTATGTGTGTGTGTGTGTGTCTATGTGTGTGTGTGTGTGTGACGTGAGTATATGTGGAGGTCAGAAGACAACCTTCAGTGTCATTCCTATGTGTCTACCTTCTCTCTCTTTCTGTTTCCCTCCTTCTTTGTACCCTTTCCTCCTCTTCCTTTAGAGAAGGTCCCTCACGGTCCTGTCCTGGAACTTGCTGCATTGATTAGGCTGTTTGGCGGGTGAGCCTCGGGGCCACCCTTTTCCCTTCCTCAGAGCCACCACTGTAAGTGCAAGACACCGTGGCCAACTTGATTTTATGTGGATTCTAAGGATTGAATTCAGGTCCTCATATTTTCAAGGCATGCATTTTCCTGACTGAGCCATCGCCTTGGCCATTTGCCTTCAACTTTTAGGTTCAAGATCCATTCAGAGTTAAGATCATCCTTCCTTCCCTCCTCTTAAAGAAAAACAACAGACAAACAAACAAAAAACCAACTAAGGGTCAAGAGTGACCCAGCTGGCAGGGTGGGCCCCTGAGCAGGGTGGCAGGAGTGTCACAGAGGTGGTCTTTGAGACCCCGACTCTCTTCAGGAGAGGGCTTGGCCTTTTCACCAGCATCAGCTGGGACTGAGCAAATGAGTCATCAGGGAGGCCCGGAGGCCTGGCAGAATTAAGTCATGATGGCAGGGCAGGCTGCCAAGTGAACTGTCAGAGGGGCAGACAGAGTGATCACATTTTTGCTGGTGGCTATCTTGTAGTTTTTGATAAAGCCATCTCTTTGTTTTAAATCCACTCTTTCTTTTAGCAGATTTTATTTTACATGCCACATTCAATTTCCTGTGATGGGTATGTAAGTTTCTTAGGTCCATCTCTTAAGACACCCCCCACCCAGAAATAGATATAATTTATGGGAGGAGGTGAGGCACCAGGCTTAGTTTTATCAAAACTAACCTAGTTGGTGCAAGACAACAGTCACTGGATGGAATGGCATCATAGGATGTCCCCGTATATGCAACACACTCTCTTGAGGCATTAGTCACCAAAGGAAATTGAGTGTCAGCCTGTCAATAGTTCTTTATAAGTTGAGCATCCAGCCTGGGCCCAGAACATTTTAGGCACATTGGAAGAGACAGGTTAGTTCTAGGGTGAATTGATTGACAGAGGACAGTGGGGACATGGGTCTTGGGTCTTGGTGTTGGTACCCGGACATGCATGCCATCATTTGAACACACAGGCATACATGTACCTGCTAGTCTCTCTGGGGAAGCTGCCTCATGTTAACTACCATCTGCTATTTAATTCCAAAACCTTGAGATAAAAATATTTTTCATCTCTTCTGGGTAAAAATAAGAGCCAGCATATTTAAAAATTTGAATCAATTACAGTAACTTAAACATGGAGTGTCTGTTATTACAAAATTTAGGTTGAGTATCCCTTATCTTAAATGCTGCAACTGTTTGTCTTAGATTTTAGATTTTGTTTTTAGACTTTGAAATATTTGTTTGCACACACACACAAGTGATGTGAATGGAAATGAGGCCCATGTTTGCTTTCTGTTACTGACAGAATATTTGACACAACCAACTTGTAAAGAAGAAAAGTTTATTTTATCTTGTGTCTTCCAAGGTCTCAGCTCATGATTGAGAAATCCCGTCAATTTGGGCCCATGCTGGGACAGTGTGCCACGCCAAGTTCTCATAGGAAGACTGTTCACCTCGTGGTTGGGATACCAAAGAGAGAGAGCAAGAGGTCCCACAGTCCCCTTTGAGGAAACACTTACAGTGACATGAGATCTCTCACGAGGTCCCACTTCTTAGGTTCCGTCACCCCTCAGTAGCTCCATAGGCCAGGGATTCAATCTTTAGCATTTGGGACTTTGGGCAATAGTCCAGATGCGGACTAAGACATTCCACTCTTGGTTCCCAAAGACTTGTGTTCATCTTACAAATGTAAAATATGTCCAGTCTACATCCAAGACCAAGGGCTCACCTATTCCAGCATTGTTCAAAAGCCCAAGTCCAAAGCATTCTCTGAGACTCAAGACACAGTCAGTTGAGTTCCTGTGAAAGCAAACACCTTGAAAGCAAACAAACAAAAACAATAAAATACTTCTTGGTTCCAACACACAATGTCATGTTTCCCATTTAAAAAGAGGAACAGGAAAACGACAGGGGTGGAAAAAGACCAAAGCGAGACTGAAACTCACCAGGTCACCGTTACGTTCCATAGCTCTGTGTCCAGGACACAGGTCACACGGTGTTGTGATGTGAAGTCCCAAGGGCTTGGGCAGCCCCACCTCTGTGAACCTGCCAGCTGCAGCCCACATAACCTTGATCTTGGGTTTGCTCTCCTCTCTGATGTGCCTTCCCTGGGCAGACTTTTAACATTCCTGGCATCTCTCACTTCCCAGGGTCTCCACTGTGGCTTCAACCTCATTCTCATCCTTTGATATCACCTCCCACGGGCTACCTGTTGAGATTCTGACCCATCTACACATGGCTTTTCTTTGAAATCTCAGAGGAAGCCTCTGTGACCCCATGACTTACATTCTTCATCCCTGCAAGGCCTGTATCACACAAAGTTGCCAGGATGTCCTGCTAGTACAAGCTGTATATGATTTAGCTTGAACCGTGGTTGCGGCAGTCTTGGAGGGCTTGGGCAGAGGAACACAGCAAAGGATTCTCAGCAGGCTTTTACAGCAACTCTCCTCTCAATGCAGTCTTTGAAATGAAGCTTATGATCTGTAGACGGCTGCTGTTGCTCTAGTGCAAAGGACTGGCCCTTTGTTTTCATTTTGAAAAGGTCTCATGTAGCCTAGGCTGGTCCCAAACTCTCTGTGTAGCCCAGGTTGGTCTTGAACTTCTGATCCCGAGTGCTAGAATCCCACAAGCATGTGCCACCAGAGTTGGCTTTAGTTGACTTCTTTATAATAGAGCTGTCACCTGCGGTCCTTGATGACATTTGTATGCGGCTGCTTTTCTAATCAAATTTCAGATTTCCCACTGCTCTGGTGATACCTAAGCCACTGCTCGAATTCTGTTCTGCCTTGAAATTTTTCAGCAAGATAGGCCATTGTGCCACCTTGAAGCTCAGCCACCTTCAAAATCTCAGGAAATGGACAGCATGCACGCAAATTCTTTGCCATGGTCTCACATGAGCGGCTAACTGGATAACGGTTCCCACTCGAGTTCTCATTTTCTCTTGAAGTCTCTTGTCCTGGCCTTGTTCTCCACACTTCCTTCCACATTCTGTTCTTCTGAGCCCACACCTGAGTTTTCCATTACATTCTACTTACAACATCCTCAGGTCTGTCTCCATCTAGTCTGTTTCTCTAAACTCTAAACTCCTCATGCAAACCCCTTCCAAAGGCTTTCCCACGTCATCTCTGGCACATAATAAAGAAAAGGGCTCCAGTTCTCTTGGCAGTGTTTTGTCTTAGCTTCCTGCTACTGTGGTTGTGGAGATATGGCAAGGGTGCATGGCGACCTGTAGCCTCACAAGTGGGACGTGAAGGAGATGAAGGCACTCTTTTAACATCATGGGGGTCCCACCATCCCCTTCAGGCCCGTGACTCCAGTGGCCAAAGGCCTCCTGCCAGGTTTTGCATCTTTATGGGCCATAACCTGCTTGTAGTGCCATAGGCTGGGGACTAATTCTTGAGCATATAAGCCTTTGGGGACATTCCAAACTATAACAAGAATGAAGTCTGAACACCAACTTAATCCAGATTTCATGCACGTATTGTACACACAGCCTGAGGGGATTTGTATGCATCTTCTTGCATTCTGCCTTGCATCCTGTTATACGAGTGAAGTTAGGTGTGGATATTGTCATGTGTAACATCATATCATAGTGTTCAAAAGGTTTCAAATGTTGGAGTATTTTGGATTTCAGATTTTCAGGTTACAGAGTCTTAGCCTCTGATTTATGATTTATTTACCTTTTGTGGTGTGTTAAATGGTGATAACCCTCATGGGCTCAGATATTTGAATGCTTGGACCTCAGCGAGGAAGGATGAGGGGGTGTGGCCTTGTTGGAGGAGGTGTGTGACCAGACATGGTCTTTGAACTTTCAAAAGCCCATGTCATTCTCAGTTAGCTTTGTCTCTCTCTGCCACACGCTTGCTCTCAGGCACTTGCACAGCACCATGCCTGCCTGCCGGCCCCCATGTTCCCTGCCATGATGGTCATGGGCTCACTCTCTTGACCCCCCCCACCATGAATACTATCTTTTATAAGGTGTCTTGGTCATGGTGGTTCTTCCCAGCAGAAGGACAGTAAGACGCATTTTGAGATGAATCTCTCAGGAATTCCTTATCAGGTATTTGCTCTCCCTGGGGCACAGTCTGTATGATTGGCACCAGGACTGTTCCCAGTTACTGTGACTGCTGGTGGGTTTCTTCCCTTCGAAGATGGTTGGTACAAGGTTGCTGTCACTGTCACTCATAGGGCTGTGTTTTATTTGCACCAATAGGCCGCACGGATCACTCATTTCCCTTCCTCTCTGGGCGTTCAGCCCTCCATGGTAGGAAACCAGGAGATTTCAGTTTGGAACCCAAGATGTTCAAACCTATAGTTTTCCAGAGCTGAACTTTTTATTGCGTCTCTGAGACTGCATTAATTATTCAACTCAAAATTTATTCAACCCACGCTATTGAGACTCTGTTGCGTGTGTAGGTGGTGGAGATACTGAGTCAGATGTGGCTCCAGATCCTGAGACTGTCAACTAAGGAAAGAGAGTGGACAGAATCCAAAGATACATGTATTGTTACTAAGTGAAGCTAAGAGCGGGTGTGAGGCTGTTTAATTACATTGTTTGCAGGCAGCAGGTGCTGTGGTCTCGCTTGTCTCTTTCCTGCAGTGGGGTTGAAAATGCCCTGCAAATCCATCTCAATACCGAGGAGTCATCTGTCATCTCAATGACCATTGTCTAGAATTGTGTTTGTCACCAGTTTGTTTACTTGTTTCTAATCTTTATAAGTGGTCCGCTCTCCCACATGTGCTAAATAACAGCAGCAAGCACAGGATTCCTGCATCGTGTGGCCACAGACACATCGGAGGTGTTAGCTAGCCACATCCCTGAGCATGGCAGCTACTCCGGCAAAGAATGGGCCTGGCTTCCTTTGCCTCTTGTTCAATGTCATCCCACCAGTAGCTCTCTGACTTTTTCATCATTTTCTGTGGCTGCCATTTGATTTTCCCTAGAGCAAAGCAAGCTCCCTGTCTATGATGCAAAGGGATATCAGAAACTAATGTCAGCAGGACTTGTTTTGGGAGAGTAAACTTGAAAGCCACTGTGAGCCAGCCGCTAAAAGTCATGAGGTTGGGAGTCAGTGTGCTTCCTTCACCAGGTTAGATTCAACTTGGTCCTTTGGAAGCAGGAATCCTAACACCACTCCTTTCTACCTCTAGACAAGTGACAGGGCCGTGCATCCATGAACTGAAACCACTGAACCCAGGAGCCCATAATAGCCTTTTTCTTTACTAACTTCACTGTTTCAGGGATTTTGCCATAGTAATGGAAAACTGACCAGCACAGAGAGTTATTAGGAAGTTTGTCAGACCCGTCACCGGGTAGGTTGAATAAGGCCTTAAAAGAGGCAAAGGATGTGGAATTACTCGTGGTTTTCAGCCCTGGCTTTGATAACCACAGTTGTGGCTGTATATTATTCCTTTGGTCTTGGGGATGTGCAGGTTTGCAGGATGAGCACTAATGGGAATGATAAGGGCTGGAGTAGGAGCCATGGGAGGATGGAAGGCACCTCGAGGGAGGTGTGGCTGGGGAAGCAAGGTGAGGGGATGGGGAGTATGGCCACTGCGGGAACGAGCAAAATCTTCTCTCTCTGTCTCTC
>PVIU01008604.1:20057-82503 GCA_004026605.1 Ondatra zibethicus | reverse complement strand
AACCTGATAGAAGAAAAAGTGGGAAGTAGCCTGCAGCACGTGGGCACTGGTGACCAGTTCTTATGTAAAACCCCAAGGGCACAGACAATAAGAGCAACAATGAATAAATGGGACCGCCTGAAACTGAGAAGCTTCTGTAAAGCAAAAGACACAGTCATTAAGACAAAAAGGCAACCTACTGAATGGGAGAAGATCTTCAGCATTTGTTTTATGTTTACTTCTATGACTTGTTTTAACTTAGACTGATAACTTAAGAGGATTAGAAAAGTATATTGTAGCTACCCATATTTTCTTTGTATTGTCTTACTTCATCCTTGGTGGCATGGTGATGTTCCTTTCTTGTGTAGAGAAATTCATTTAGCTTAGGATTGTTTTATTTATATTTGCTGTATCAAATACTCTTATCTCCCTTTAATCAGAGAATAGATTTCCTCTGTGTTCCAGAAAGATATCTTCAGTAGCCAGGGGTTAACTCATTACAGGTCTTTCTCTTGGTGCTTGATTGGTACTTGATAAACACCCTGAATCTTGCTTCTGGCCCCCATATATTCAGATAAGGGCTCACTGTCACTCCGTTTCCCACAGAAGACATTTTCTCTGCTATTTTCAACATTTTTTTCTGTCTTATGTTTTCAGAAGTTAGCTATGGCATCAAATTCTTTGAGGTTATCCTGTTTGTGGTTTATTTTATTTATTTATTTATTTTTGGTTTTTACTGGCGTTTATTTTCTAATACATGATTATAACACAAAAGGGAAACCGCATCAATAGCCAGGAACAGAAATCAGTTTAAAAATAAATACAACAGAAGCAAAGCAAAGAAATTAAAGTCTAACCAGAAACCAGGCAAATACTCCAGGGCTGTGGCTTATTAAAATAGTGACTTAAGAATAATAGTAGCAAGCAAGGATTACAAAGGCTGCTGAAGATCTATTAGCTCCAAACTTCGACCTCCTGTGTGTTGTCCCCCACAAAGAGAACTGGAGTCACTGTCTCACATTGTGATTCCACAGCATTCTCTGCTCTGTCAATTCGTGGTGCCAAATCACAAAACCAGATGTGGTGGCCCAGCTTCTGAAAGAACACATACAGTCCTCCCACACGCAGCAAGGAATGCACAAGAAATGTCTCTTCGCTCAACAGGTGACACTCCTCACGGCTACAAGTCAATAGCCCTTTAAGGTCTATGCTGCCCATGTTTATTTACCAGGAGTTTGTTGTTAGCCACTCAGAAGACATGGTTTATTTGACATGATTCATCTATAGGTTTTGTGTCTTGAGTCTTAGCAAATTTGGGATAGTTTCACTCCACTTCTTCATTAGCTTCGCCTTCTTTATTTTCTCCTTTTGGGGATCAAAAACACAAATGTCAGGTGTTTTCTCTCTCTGTGTCTCTCTTTCTGCCTTTATCTGTCTCTCTCTGTCTTTCTCTTTTTTCCATTTTTTCTCTCTTCCCCCCTTTCTCCTTATTTCTTTCTCCCTGTCTTTCTTCCATGCCCTCTTCTTTGTCTTATCCCTCCATCCAGTTCTAGCTCATCTGCTTGTTGTTTTGTTGTTCATTTTGGGTTTTATTTGTCTGTTGTTTAACCTAAGCAATTTCTACTTTTCTATCTTCTAAATTATTCCCTTTCCTCTCTCCTCCTTCTGCGATCCCATTCTACTGTTGGGGCCTCCCACTGGAAGTTTATTTTAATGAATAGAATTTTCACATCAAGATTATTCACTGGTTCTTGATTCTTATTTATATCTTTAGTTTGCTTATTGAGACTTTCAGAAATCTCACTTGTGTTTTCTAATTTCCTGTTGCATACTTGTAATTGTTGCTGATATAATTTTATTATGATTTATTTTAAAATCTTAGTCAAACAATTCAACCTTGCTGTCATCCCCATTTTGGCATCAATTAATTATCTTTATAACTCAATATTTGAGATTTTGTACTTAGTAGTTATTAATATTATGAATGGTATTGTTTTTGAAGCTGAGGAAATTTTGTGTTATAGTGTGCATTTCAAGATTCTGCCTTTCTGGTCACTTTATAATAGTAGCACATATCTGAGGAAGTGGGGGAAAGCTGCCTTATTATCACCAAGCGTTGGCAGAAGTGTAGGTTTTCCAAATAGATTTCACTGATAGTCTAGAAATGAACATTTAGTGGCTGATGAGTAGTCCTGTTTTTTTTCTGTGATGGCCACTGATGTGGTGGTGTCGATGGCCTCCTGCACCTTCAGTAGTTCAGCTATTATACCTAAGGCTGTTTGTCATTATTTCTGATTAGGGTAAGGGTTAAGTCTGGCTTACTATGTGGCCATTGTAGGTTATTAGTGGTTAGCAAAGATGAAAGTCACCTCTATGTCTTTGCTAGTGTGGGGAAAAGCAAACTGTTCTTTGGAGTAGCGAGGTTATTGTCTATTATATTCATATGCCCCCGCTGTCTCATTTGGCTAGACCACGCATTTGGAGGAAATTGAAAACTTGGCATTCCTGTGCTCTTGTGTTTTCTTTGTCATTTCCCTCGACTCAAGTCTGGGACATATGAATTCAAAAGAAACCTAGGTTACCCCTCATCATGACCTAGCTCAGGTCCTACATTTCTGGGTTATTCATCTCTTTTCTTCATTTTCCAGAATCTTATTTTACATTACATAATGGCCAGAGTTTATCATTGGACTTCCAAGAAGAATGAGGAAAAAATGTCTACTCAATTTCTATAGAGGTCAGACAGTTAGATCTTCTAAACATCACATCTTATGTTAGTTTCGAATTTGAGACACTTTCAGTCTAAGAGAGAAATTCAATATCTCCCTTTAACAAAAGTATTATCAGTCTTTCTTGTTGTCCATAATACTTTAATGTTTATTTCTCATAATCAAAGGCAGATACAATTATCATCAGATTCAACTCAATTTTATGATTTATTCTATTTAAGTTTTCTGACTAAAAACCAAATATTTTATTTAGGCATTATCTTTCTTCATATTAATTCCATATTGAAAGCCTACCCAGTCTTTCCTTAGCTGATACCTTTGAAGGCTAAAACCTTTTATTTTGTGGTGTGATCATCTATGTGTTCATCAAAGGCTATCTCAAAACTGGATACATTTGGGAGCTGGATGATGAAGGGTGACACTTTGCTGTTCTCCTCACATAGTTTTTGGTTGCTCCTGATTTAAATTTTATCTTTGACTATTTGATAAAATTAGTATATGGAACGATTTTCCCATCGTAAATTATAAGCACTAATTAGTATTTTGGTGTGGACTATACTTTGAAATTATGCATATGCCATTATCTTCACAATGCTTTCAACATGTTGTTTATGTCAATATAGCTTCAAGGAATATTATTGTAGAATGACTATGATTGATAAAAGAATTATTTATTTAGTCCCTCAGGGTGAGTCCAATTATTTACTTTTTACCTAGTAAGAGCTGTTCAGGCTGGGTGTGCTGGGCTTTCATCACATTTTAGATGTTTGCCTTGCTCTTTGATACCAGATACACCTGTCATCATTGACACTCTTTCCGTGGTCTTGGAATTAGTAGTTTCCTCAAAGATGCTTGTTTTTGTTTTTATTGCTGTTTGTTTTGCTTTGCTTTTTAGTAAAAATGATAATTAGAATCCAAAATCTGATGTTGTTTCAGTCATCAGATTTAGATAGCTTAGATCAACACATGCATATTCTTTTTTTTCTATTTTTTGATTAGTTAGTTTTTATTAAATTTTTATGTATAATTTTGATCATATTTTTGCCATCCCCAAGTCTTCTCTGATCCCTGCATCCATACCCATTGAACTTCCTGTTCTTTTTCTTTCCAATGATAATGGATTTTTTCAAAAGGTTATATTTATTTTTATTTTCTATACATGAGTGTTTCTCTGCATGTGTGTATGTGCACCACACGTGTGCCTGGTGCCCAAGGAGGCCATCTCCTGGAGCTGGAGTTCCAGAGGCTTGTGAGTAGCCATGTGGATGCTGAGAAGGGACCCACATCTTCTTCAAGATCAGCACTTCACCATGGATCCACCTCTCCAGTTCCATACAGATGCATTGTATACACGTTTGTTATATTTGTTTATGTGCACTGAAACTTGTCGGCTCGCACGGGGACTGCCAATTCCAATCCAAGACTCAGTACTCATTTCCCACTTCTCCTTTTCAATATTTGTAACTTTCATTTTTGATCATGAAATCCAGAATCAGTCATGCCAATGAACATACTTTAAAACCTTTCCTCCATGGGCTCCATTCTCCATGCTGAGCTACCTGCAGGTCCTTTTCTATCCATTCTGCTCAGCACATGCAGGCCTCTGGTTGGGGTCCATCTAATCCCTTTGGAGAGGACTGTTCAACAATGCAATAGAGGGCAAAGAAGAGAAAATAGGAAAGGGCACAATAAAAGACTGACAACATGTGAAAAGGCACGTTTCTTATCATTTTGTTAACATGAAGATTACTTTGTTGACATTTGGTATTTTGTACTAATTTTGTGTGCATTATGACTTCAGGATTAATTGCAGATTATTTTTTGTTAGAAATAACACAATGAGTTTTGAAGTAAGAAATCATTTTCCTATTAAAAACATCTGTTGATTTATACCAGTGCAATATTACATACACACACACACACACACACACACACACACACACACACACACACACACACACACACATGGGCACACTTGAGAAATCATAAGCCAAGTGGCATTTTACTACCAAGCGTTATCTGGGAAGCTGTTCTTCAGTTGTCGGGTTAGCAAAGAAAATCCAGCTGCATGTTAAAACAACTCTACTTGACCAAATGGGATGTTTTCCAGAGATATTTTCAGATAATTCAATATTTAGAAACCTGGTTATTAGTCTCCATACTAATACATTTCATTCTTGATTTTTTAATTATTGGTTCTAAGGGTTGAACCTAGTGCTTTATGCATACCAACCCCAATGCTCTACCACTGAGCCAAGTCCACAGTCCTATTTTTGCTGTGTCACTAGGCCCATTTTAGAATTGAAACACACACACACACAAACACACACACACACACATCATCTCAGGTAAGGGAAAGATATTGATGATACTTGTGGGTTTGTGCTTGTTTATCTTTTTTTTTTTTTTGCTTTTGAGGTGTGTGTGTGTATTAGTGTTTGAGACATGTTCTCACTGTATAGCTGAGTCTGTCTTCAAATACCCTGAGATTATACTCAATGTGCCATGACATTTGGGTCAATAATCAGTTTTGACAGAAGATAACTTTGAAGGTGGAAATGTATTTTCTCAAAGTGAAATCCAGCATCATAATTTTTCAGAAAATATTTGAAAAGTTCAAGTAACAGCAGGAACAAGGCAATGATGGCAAGTACACATTTCCTTCAGGTGTTAAGACTTGAAAATGAAGAAGTGGGCAGGGTATAGAGAGGTAAGACTTCTATTTAAAAAAAATGTAGCAATAAATGACTTCCAGTGGCATTCAGCTATAGTACTATATCAGTACCTTTCTCATCCACTATCAAAGAAGCTTCCTCTTGCAGCAGATGAGAGCAAATACAGAGCCCCACAACTAGACTCTATACAAAGAGTCTGAAGCAACACGTACAGGGGCCCTACCAGATGGCGCCCTAGAGCTGAAGGGAGAAGTGGACACACGCACCCATCCCTAACCCAGAAGCTACCTTCAATTAATAAACATTTGCAAATGAAATTTTAGTTTTCGTCAAGGGTGTCTTACACTGGGGAAACAAAATAATCTTAAGGGTAGGCACATACCCAGCACTAAATGGCCAACACAAAATGAATTCAACAGCATAGTATCATTGGAGATTCCTTATCTCATAATGTCATACCAGGACTTTTATATATATATGAAAATAAATATATGGAATTCCATGTATGTATTTCCATATTTATGCTAGCGTACACATATTTATATATGATTTTCCTCTCTTTTTTACCTTTTTTAAAGGTTTAGTATTTTTATGGGAGTCCTGAGTGTTGTGGAATATTGGTTGAAGATAAGCTACATTCATTTATGCTGTGGGACATTTGTTTAATGATGAAAAGATGTGTAGCATTCTTTAATGTTGCATTTGTTTAACTCTATGAAGCTGTGATACTTTGCCTGTCTAAAACAACTGATTGGTCTAATAAAGAGCTGAGTAGCCAAAAGCAAGGTAAGAGAGAGAAGTAGGTAGGATTGGCAGAAAGAGAGAATAAATAAAAGGAGAAAAAGAGATCAGAGGAGCAAGAAGAGAAGAAAGAGAAGAGGATGCTGGGGGCCTGTCACCCAGCCACACAGCCAGACATGGAATAAAAAGGAAAGAAAAAAAATATAAGAAATAGAAAATGGTGAAAGCCCAGAGGCAAAAGGTAGATGGGATAATTTAACTTAAGAAAAGCTGGCTGGAAACAAGCTAAGCTAAGGCCAGGCATTCATAAGTAAGAATATGTTTCTGTATGACTATATGGGAGCTGGTGGCCAGTTCCCTAAAGAGCAAAGAGTGAAAGAACCAGCTAAACCTGAGTGTGCTAATGAGTGAGCTATGTGTACATCTATACCTATTTCTTACACTTTTCCCTTGGGCTGTTACCTTTCTGTTTATTTTGTCCTATTCTGCTGTGTTAGTTTTTGTTTTATCTTTATTGTATTTAGTTTAATTTTTATTTCTTAGAAATCTATTTTCTAATGAGAGACTGAAAGAAGGTGGATATGATGGGAAGGAAAGTGGAGAGGAACCAGGAAAAGTAGAGGGACAGGAAACTGTAATCAGCATATATTTATGTGTGAAAACAAATTTATTTTTGATAAAAGAAAAATTCAATTATCTATAGATGTTAAAGTTTATCTACAGGAAAATCCAAGATAATTAAACAAACTGCAGTAAAATAATTTAACAAGGTGTTAGAATATAAAATTACTGTACTAAAGTCAGCTATGTCCCTAGAGAAAACAAAACCAGTTGGAAAAAAAAAATCTCAGTTTAAAAGATCACATTCATAGTCAGGCGGTGGTGGTGCATGCTTTTAATCCGAGCACTCAGGAGACAGAGGCAGGCAGATCTCTATGAATTCAAGGCCAGCCTGGTCTACAAGGCAAGTTCCAGGACAGGTTTCAAAGCTACAGAGAAACCCAGTCTCAAAAAACAAAACAAAACAAAACAAAGCAAAAAAAATAATAAAATATCACATTTATAACTGCAAGAACAAAAAGTCAATGAAATTCTAGGAATAAATTTAATGAGATATGTTTAATAAGAAAAATATAAATATCACCTACTATTACAAGGATCATTTCAAACTGGGGAAGTTTAATCTTCCTTTGAAATAGTAATGTCGAATCTCATAAAGATGTCATTGATCTCTTTAATTAGGATGTGAATGAAACATTGCTCTCCATAAACATCAATGAGTCTTATCCTTAAATCCTAAGTAAGATGATTGTGAAAATTTTATGTTTAAAAATTAAGAATGAGAGCCAGTGGTGGTGGTGCATGCCTTAAATCCTAGCACTTGGGAGGCAGAGATAGGCAGATCTTTGTGAGTTCAAGGCCAGCCTGGTCTACAAGAGCTAGTTTCAGGATAGACTCCAAAACTACAGAGAAACCCTTCCTCAAAACACCACAAGAAAGAAAGAAAGAAAGAAAGAAAGAAAGAAAGAAAGAAAGAAAGAAAGGAAGGAAGGAAGGAAGGAAGGAAAATTAAGAATGAATTATGGTCTAGCAAAAGCTGGAGTCTCATGAGAGTATGTCTGAAGTTACTGTAATTATGATAGGATGTTACTATCATATGAAAAGATACATCACGGAAAGAAGAATGAAATTTCAGAAATGGATCCAAATCTGATTGGGAACCTAGCATTTACTGTTTGAACCATTCTCCATCTCAGGATCCAAATCTCATAAAAAATTTTCTGCATTAGATATGAAATCCATTTAACAGTAGAGAAAACATCTTATTTAATAAACAACAATTCAGTAAACTTGCAGGAAAAAGAAAGTTTTCCTCGTATCTCAAATCAAAAGAAATTTTAGTCAGACTAACCACTAAAATCTGAATTATGAAGGCTATAGAAGGAAACATAAAAGAATTAAATGTTTATGGCTGAAATGGAAGAGGCTTTTGTAGCTAACAAAACGCTGAAACCACCAAAGTTATAGAATGATAAACTAGCTTGTACAGGATTTCAGTCAAGGTCATTAATATATGTGAAAGGTTTGAAAAACAGGTGACTACCTAAGATAATTCTCACAGGCATCCTATGTAAAATGTAAATTTCTATAATATTACAATACCACTAAGTCCTAGAGAATAATTCACAGGGATGAAGTTCCAGAGCCATGTTCTCACCAACATACCTGTCCCAAACAACAGCCCAGAGGTGTGAGAGTTAAACAGCATCAACAAACCATTTATAGGAAATAATAATCATGGTTCTTAAATATATGAAAAGGCACACAGATATACCTTTTAAAAAACGGAAGGAAATAAATAAAGAAATGAAACTAAAATTCATATTGCACTCTCTTTTGACTTACTGTTTTTTACATGAACAGTATTATTATAAACTTATTTATGTATAATACAGCAATATAGTTGCTTCCAAATACTATTGGGTGAATATGATTCTACATCTATAAGACCAATTTGACAAATATTTATCAAAAACAAAAATGCAAATATTCTTTCATTAAAAATTGTTTGTAGGAATTTATTCCACAAAGGTGATGACTTGTGTCCTCAGTGACATTCATAGAAAGGCATGCATTGCATGTCTTTTTAAATTATCATCTCATGTATAAAGCACTGAATGGGGATAATTTAAGTGTCTATCAGTGGGGGAGTGATGTAGAGATTAATTGTAATGTATTCAGTTGGGTATGATAAGGAAACTAAAATCAATGAGGCAACTCAGCATGTTGGAAATAAAAGAGTCTCCTAAGTCTCTGCTGAAGTGAAGGAAAGGTTCATACACAGAGACACACATGCATAGACACACGCAGGTAAATACACACAGACAGACAGACACACAGACACAAACATACATACTCTCTCACACACAGACACATCCAGACTCAGGCACTTCACACACACACACTCACACACACACACACACACACACACGCTCAGAGTTTGCGATAAGAGCTTGACCTAGAACTCTCTGTGAGATGAGGATGTCCTTGAACTCTTCCTCAGCCCCTGGTTCCAAGTGATGGGGTTCTAAGGATGGGTACCATACCAGGTACTCAGTTGTATGGTCTAGATGTAATGATGCAGAATGTATAGTACTGAATGGTAAATATAAAACCAGGCTCATAGAATTACCTTTCCTAATTCAGGCAGTCAAAACGAACAGCTGAGTTTTCATTTTGCTCTGCTTTCAATTAACAAATGAACTTGCTACCAAAGCAAAGCAAAACAAAAAATGAGAGAAACTTTTTTTTCAAACTTTTCTCATGTTTGGTTGTGTGAAAGCGGCACAATAAATGCTCGTGTTAGCATTGCGTTTGATAAAACACGTGCATAAGACTGAGCAAACCCATCTACACTGTATTTCAACTCACTTCAAGGACAATCTGAAGCTAACCATTTACAAACAACTCAGCAGTTACAAGAACTTGCTGTTCTAGCAGAGGACCTGGGCCTGATTCCAAGCTTTCACAGGGAGGCTCATAACCTCTACTATAATTTCAGTTTCAGGAAATCTGATGCCCTCTTCTGGTCTCCAGAGGGACTGCATGCACATGATGGGCTTACATACAGGCAAAACGCTCGCACACAGAATCATCAAATAAACTAATAAAAAAAAAAGTACAAGAGTTCAGAGATTATGGAACCATTTGAGATTTATATCACTGTTTTCTGAATTTAAGAATATATAGATAATCACTTAACTTTTCAGAATTGTGTGACTCGGGCTGCTCTCTGTTTTCTCAGTGTTTATTTGTGTGACCTACAAACTTGTGACAGACTCTTGTTTAGTAAGATGATTAATGCTAGTCTGTAAAAACGATTCCCATTTGAATTTATTGTGCTTATTGCCGATGTCATAACATTCTATTTCCTATATAAATATATTTTCCCAGGCTTATAGCTCCTCTCTCATTTAACCGTATCCAGTGCACAGCGCATTCTTGTAGTGTTATAGCAAGTCCCCAGTTTATTTCCATCCTCTTGGGGCAAAGTTAGTATTAATGTCTCTGCAATCATTACGAAAGGTTTGTTTCCTGAAATTTGTGTTATATAAGACAGGCTGCTCAAACCTGTAAAAAACAAACAAACAAACAAAACCTTTAAAATCATGATAGAGTAACAAATGAGAGGAAGAGTGGTGCTTATCTAGAAACTTCCAATTTTGGCCATACACTGTTGGTGTGATGTTAAACCTACTAGAAAAATAGCAGCGCTTCCATTTTGTAAGCTATGTGCACAGTCTAATTTCTAATTCACATTTTTAAACTGTGCTGAGCACATGCCTGTTAGTGTTTTCTCTCAGTGTAGTGGCATGTTCTTTAGAACCTCAGAGCACGATGGTAACACATTCTTCAGCTGGCGAAATGTGCAGTTTCTTGTTGATTTCTGTTTGTTTACACAGAGCATGTAGCCTGAAGAATGCTGCGATCATTCTTTTACAAGGTAAAACTTCAGGAAGAGTGGGCATGAGAGCCCAGGCTGGTGTTTTATCTTTTTCAGTCTTTGCCTTAGTCCTTTAAAAATACAGCTTCTGCTTCCAGTTAATGACTGGTTTTTTGTTGTTTTTGTTTTTGCCAAAGTTAAAGGGATTAAGAAACCTATCTTAATCTTATAGAAGATCATTAAACATCCTGGGAGTGTTTAGAAGTATTAATTTTATAAATTATTATAAATACAGTTGGTAATATTTGCATACTGAAATATTTTTCTGGGAAAGGAATTTACACATCAATTGTCCTAGAAACACATGGAAGCAAAATAAAATTCAAGGTGGCTCCACACAAAAGCCACAGTTGTCCTTTCTTGCTGAGTTCTCGCAGTGGCTCTTCATGTCCCACTTGCTCCAATTGCTATTAAATGAGGACTGATCACCTTATAATGTGGTAAATTGATTCATTTACATGGAAGATTAGTTTCATAATTTTATCAAAATCTTAGCCTAAAATAAATTGCTTTAACTTCTGGTCAGCACTGATGAAATGTGGGTAGTGAAATTATTATTGTAAACCTTGCTTTATTTCAACTCAAACTATCAAGAACTTCTGCAGTAAATGCAGTCCTTATTTAATGGCATTGTATTTATCTCTTTAAGATTTGCTAATTAATATTTGTTATGTTAAAATTATCAAGCAAGTGTAATAGGGTGCTATTGAGGGCACATCTAAAACCAAATGCAATGCCGTCTACTCTGTGAAGAACATCTTGATAAATATTTTCAGTACCCATTTGAAATTGGCATTGTGATGCTATCTTTCTGCATAAATGGAGATTAACCTACCGGAAGTGCCTAGCAAATAAACTCAAATAATGATAATTCAGCTCATCCCAAAACATGACCAACTCAAGTTATTTTGTCCCTTTTCTATGTTTTGGACATGTCTATTAGAGCACACACTTTGCATTCAACTGCTTTTTATTATTCATTAAAATTAAAATTATTTTGTGTACCTGAGTTTCTGTCTCACTAGTGTGGAGCTTTTCCTGGGTATGTGAACTAAAGTTTCATTTTCAGTATGCATCAGATGGTGATAAAATCGGGCCTTCACCTAAATAAATGTATGCAAGTTGAAGCAGATATTTGTCAATTACAACAGATAATAATAATAAGACCTCAATCTATCTAACTAACAACAGTTCTCTGATATTTTCTCATATCAGCGGTCCTTAATCTGCAATCCTGGTTTGCCATTCTACTTCCCACTTAAGTTTCACTGATGAATCTTCCTGCTCTTATGTAGGGCACAGTTATTAAAGGCTGAAGATGAACAAGTACCACAGGGAATTAATACTTAACTAAAGTGAGACACAGCCTCATTCTCCCATTTATACCCTACAGAGTAATTTCTCAGCAAACCATCATTGTGCCCATGAGCTCTCCCTATCTTTGTGCAGAGCATTGGTAACTCCGACTTACCTATAACACATTCAAGGTGACATTGCTTGTTACCAGAGTTCTCCATTTTTCTGTGTCACCCAGGACTAGCTACATAAATTGCATTAGCGTTCACAGTGACTAATGTGCTCAGTTTAGAAGTTAAGTTTCCCAGGGCTTCCGTCTCCTGAATTCTTTCTCTTCATGTTGTAAAAATGAGCTAGAGCATGTTTAGAGTGTTTGAACAGGCTGAAAGTGTAATTTATGTAGAAATTCAACAAAGAGGCTATTATGTTTAATAAATGGTCTCAGATAGTATTATTGCTGTCAATAATGCACTCAGTTTTAGAGACTTAAATAAAATACAAATAAACAAAATCAGAGGAAGGAAACCATTCATTTTAAAGAGAGCAAGGGGTATCTGTATAGGGGAGGACTTGGAAAGAGGAATGGGAAAGGGAGAATATAACTGTATTTTAATTTGAAAAATTAACAAATATGGTACCAGTCCATGGAAATGCCTGGCCTATGCAACTTTTTGGTCAATAAGACAGGGAAAAACTGGGGAGTGAAGTAAGGACAGTGTTGCTGAGACAGAGCGCCTGCCCACACCTGCAAAGGGAGGGCTGCTGGTGCCAGCTGCCTGCTGCCTTGTACACAATGGCCCTGTGACTAATCCAGCTGACAAAGCCATTGATAATAAGGAAATTACAGTGTCTCAACTCCAGTGATGAGAACTTGAGGATATTAAAACGTGAAAATGAGTGTGTTTCCCACAGAACACATGCAGCGGAGCACTGATAAGTCATAGAAATGCAAACACAGATAACTCTGGGTTTTTTTTTCTATCTTTATCTTTCCTATTTAAAACTAAGTAATATGGGATAAAAACTAATTACAAGTAGAAAGTAGTAGGATAAGAATAATGAAATGGATTTCTAAACCTAATATTAAAGATAAATGGAATCACTGTATTTTCTTTTCTTCTTGTAGATGACAATAATGAGTTATGGAGAAATTATTTCTATAAGAATTAAAGGATGTTGAGATCAATACCTGGTAACACTTGAATTTCCTTCTGATGAGTTGGTTCCGACTTTAGGGCCCTGCCCTCAGGTGAGGGCTATGCTGACATCTGTATTCCTTCAGTTCTGTTAGTCGGATGCAGCGTTAGCCCTTTAAAGATCAGGGCTAGCTTTATTTCTAATTATTTTGTTTATTAATGTTTAGATAACGATTAGCAACTCCAATAAATAACCCAGCAATGCACCTAGGTTAAAAGAAAAGCCAGAATCTTAAAATTAAACCATATATTTACCTATTTTTTTTGCTATGTCTAATTCTCTGACACATCTGTCAGAAATAATGTCAAAATTTTATGCTTCTCAGGCTCTCTCTGGTTTGATAGCTTTACTCGCCTTCAATATTATACAATTCTTCTAATCTCTGAAAAGGCTGCTCTTATTTGAGAGCTATATTCTCTCAGACCACACTTCTACCTGCCAGGTTTATGTCCAACTCCCAGCTGTCACCCTCCTAAAGCTCCCTGACAGGCTACCTGCTGGCTTTCTCAGAAATGGAGAAACAGCCTATCATACATTTAACATTTAAATGATCCACGAGCAATAGTTTTCTTCTCCTTCATCTACTAAAGGCATTCCCAACTCTGCCAGAACCTGACTTATAGCATCCTATTAGTAGAGTTAGATGTGCCCACTGCTGCCCCCGTCCCCCATCAATCTCAACGGTAGGCAATTTCCTATCATGTGGCTGGTGCAACGAAATTCGCCACCAGTGTGTACTTCCTGCCACCTATTCCGTGTGACTCACTAAATTATGCTCCTAGGTAATTGTGTTAAGTGTACATGCACCATTTCTCAAATTACCCCTTTTCAAAGTCCTTTCTCTGCTACTACAGGAAATGTCTATTCCTCCCTTTTCGGGTTTACTCATCTCCCATCCCACTCCCCATCTGTTTGCCAATGACATAGCAGAGAAACTGTGGCATAGTAAACCAGTCCCTGGTTTGGAATTAAAGGAACATTTTTTTTTTTCGAATCTTGCAGTTTTTCATTCAATAGTAATAAAAATCAGATGATCTTTAGTTTCCAATATGGAAACTGGGAATAATATCAATGCACCGTGAGTACATGCAGGTATGTTTAATAACATATTAGTGGGCCTCACTGATACACAGGTTAATGCTGGCATTACTTTAGGAGGCAAAGACATATGTAGATTTTAAAATAAATTTGGCTTAAGTGAAGTTTTGATCAAGAAGACCAGTGAGAAATTTTCACTGTCTGTAAGAAAGGTAACAAGACCATCGACCAAAGGACGGTGATGGAATAGAAGATATCAGAGTGCGGGGTGTCATGAGATTTAGAAATTCTCAGTCGATTGTTTTAGGTTTGTGAAGATTAGCAAGAGATACCCCGGGGTTATCTAATCTTTAATCTTGTGACATTAAGTAGAGAATGAAAACTAAACGGTTATTTTCTTTTTAAAATTAAGTGTTTTTTTCTATTAGTTCTGGCTGTGTGTTTGATGTACCTGTAAATCAAAGTAGATTCTATTAAAAAGTCCTTCGTGCTTTAGCTTAAAGAATCACACACAACACCGTCCGGGTGCTGCTTTTATTTCCAGTCTCCCTTACCAAGTGAGAGATGAGCACACAAGGAATCAGTGATGCCACAGAGGTGAGGAAGCTGGGAAATGCAGGTTGGAACTGCTGAAATTTGGCATTGCAAAACCGGCATGCAAGAGTTTAGGAAATATTATTCATTTTCATTGTTTTTTTCCTAATGAAATAATATTCACATGTTATTATGTTTCTAGTATAGCATTCTTTCAAATATAATTAGATATGAATAAATACAGAGCCTGCTAACAGGATGCCTGATTCTTATCCATAACAATTTACGGGGCTAGAATAATTCCCTATAAATATTTTCTTGTAAGATGCCATTGACTATAATGGAAACTACTGAGTTGATAATAGCTTTTCAGTAAAAATTAATGCTTTTAAAATCAGAAAGAAGATTACTATTATAATGTACATCTTGGAGCTGAATAAATACAATGCATATCTATATCAATACTGAGGAAATTGGGTAACTTATATTTTTATGAAGGAATATTCCATGAAATGAGAACTACATAACACTTCACCACACAGATAATGCAGGCAATTGTGAGTATTTTACAGTAGAAAGTTGTTACCAATTTTCAGTATTTCTTTCTTAAATGTTCTATGAGCATCTGTCTTCCATTGTCCTAATCTGTCTAGTCAATGTGAGACATACAACACTCTTCTAGCACTGTGAGCTGATAGCATTTCTGAGGACAAGCATTAAGGGGTCAGAGGTTATAAACTTCATTAGTAGATTTTGTCTGTATGCCAGGAACAATGCTTGGCAGCTCAAATATTTTTACAGTTTTGCCATCTATGGAGTTTGAGGCAACATAGTTCCCTTTGGTATCTTCACTTCTGTTATCTGTTGAAAGTTGGAGAGTGCCCCCAAGTTGCATCCTACCAGTAATTCCCTAGAAAGCTGTTGTCTATTGACAGCTACTATACATAGAGTTAAAGTTTGGTTCAGGGAAATGATTCATAATAAAATGAAGAGATGTATGAGACATAGTCCAGGGAAAGAATCTAGCATGAAGCTCAAAGTCACCCTCACCTTTGGAATCATGACAGCTGCTTTTAGATATCTAGATGTCATAAGCAAGGAGCTCGTCCAGTCAGGAGAGCTCATCTGGATCTGGCTGTCTAGAGTTATTACTGGGCATCTTTCTCATAAGGCTAGTTGTCTATCCTACTGATTGACCTGTTTCTAGCCTCCTAGCCAGTCACTGTGACCCAAAGCACCCATTCCACATCAGAGTTCTGGTGTAACCTAGATTAGACCCCTAAATCACATTGTTATTCTTTTATTCCAAGATTTAAATATTCTTTATCTCCTCTATTGCTTCTCTTTCGAATCCTCTGTAAAGAGGGACTGACCACCCCATGTGTGATCCTCTAACTGCTGAGATGAGAAACTTGTCTCCAAGGTAGGGTCGGTCAAAGGTCTCTGTGGGTTCTCACTGTTGGATGTGGAGACACTATCTAAGATGTTTTCAGTTACCTTTCTGTCACATGGAGGAAAATCTGTATGGGGCAGGAGGCATAAGGAAAAAAGAGAGATGAAGTTGATGGGCAATCCAAACCTCACTGAAACTGAAGTCAGTGTGAGGCCATTTGACCATATTTGTATTATCTATATCTTCCATATTTATCTATATCTACATCTATGTCTGTATCTATATCACCTATATCTACATCTATATCTGTATCTTTATCATCCATCTCTGTCTCAATCTTTATCTATATCAGCCATCTAATCTGTATCTGTACCTGAATCACGTCACTGATGTACTCACATGTTTTGTGTTAAAGCAGCTCACCTACAACCCAAGGCTTCTGACTAACGAAGCAGCTCAGATGCCTGTCGTTGGAACCTCTGCATTAGGAAAGTCACTGGTAGTTCACCCCCCTGGGTAAAATAAATGAGCTAGTCTTTTTCATTTGGTTCTACTGACCTGAGCATCATACTAATCTCCAGGGCTTCAGATTTCTCAAGCTAAGTTCTCTGTCCTTTGCATTGCGTCTCAGTGAGTGCTTCATATGTTTATTTAATAACAACTTGGAGGAAGATTGCATTGCAGCATCCGGAAACTTTGCATGCATCTGCCTTGCTGTTATTAGCTGCTGTCATACTCAACTTTTTATTAAAAGGTAATTCATGAGAGAGAAAATGCTCTTAAACAGATTTGAGAAACAGAAGTGAAGCTTAAAATAATAATGCTTAATAGAAAATGTGTTAAAATTTAGCAATGATTCTGAAGTATAACCCATGCTTTCCTGGCGTTTTGGTATTTAAAACAGCAGGTGTAACCTATATATTAGTTGTTATGCATGAAGGCTGAAAGCACCTGTTTTAAGAATGCAGTGTTGTGGGCTGGAGAGATGGCTCAGAGGTTAAGAGCACTGACTCCTCTTCCAGAGGTCCTGAGTTCAATTCCCAGCAACCACATGGTAGCTCATAGCCATCAATAATGAGATCTGGTGCCCTCTTCTGGCATGCAAGCATACATGGAAGGAATGTTGTATACAAAATAAATAAATAAAATCTTTAAAAAAAATAAAAAAAAATGCAGTGTTGTAAGGTATAACCCAATAGGGCTCTGAGGAGTGTTTACTCTGCCTAACGAGTAATATCCAATCTTACATATGTAGCACAACAAACTCTTAAAATTAGTATACACATACACATAGACACCACCTGAAGGAGATGGGGGCAGAGAACACAAGAACACCTTTATATAAGGTTTTGCTACTTAAAAAAATCTTTTGTAATATAATTTTAAAATACATTTTTTTTGAAATATATAACAAGGATCATGGATAGTTAGAAATGAATTTGCAAGCTGTGTCTTCCTCTTACGAACATAACCAGATGAATGTTTGATTGTCTGTTACGACTGAACTGATTAGAGGCCAAGGAGCCAGCATAGTCCATAAAGTGCTTATAATGGAAGCCTGAGGCCCTGAGTTTGATCTCAACACCCATGAAAGAGCCCAGGGGTGGCGATGAACTCTTGCAATCCTAGGTCCATAAAGCAAGAAACAAACAGGCTCCTGAAGCCTCCACTGCTCAGCCATCCTACCCATACTGGCATGTCCAGATCTCTCCTCCCTGCTGAATAATGTAGAAGCTCTTGATGAATGGCAGCTTTGATTAAAATCTGGTCTCCATATTCTTGCCAACACATGTTCTATAATGAAAGAGAAAAACTCTGACAAATTAAGTTCTTTACTGGTAACCCCAAACGGTGGGAAGATGTTTTGTTTAAGAATCAATGTGCATTTTAGGGTGGGCAAGAGACTTGGCTATAGAGGGGATCCCAGGTGTCCACGGGGATGTCCCCAGCTAGGTCCTTGGGCAGTAGAGGAGAGGGGGCCTGAACTGGCCTTGTCCCATAGTCACATTGATGAATATCTTGAATATCACCATAGAAATTTCATCCGATGTATGGAGATAGAGACAGAGACCCACAGCCACATCAGAGCAATGGACTGAGCTCCCAAGGTCCAGTTGAAGAGCAGAAGGAGGGAGAAGATGAGCAAGGAAGTCAGGACCGCGAGGTGTTGGTCCACCCACTGAGATAGTGTGCCTGATCTAAAGGGAGCTCACCAAATCCAGCTGGACCAGGACTGAACGAGCATGTGATCAAACCGGACTCTCTAAATGTGGCTGCCAATGACTGAGAAGCCATTGATAATAGCACTGGGACCTGTCTCTTCTGCATGTATTGGCTTTTTGGGACCCTAGTTTACTTGGATGCACACCTTCCTAGGCCGGGAGGAGGGGAGAGGGCCTTTGACTTCCCACAGGGCAGGGTACCCTGCTCTCTCTTAAGAATGGAGGGGGAGGGAGGAGGGTTAGTGGTTGAGCGGGAGGGGAATGGGAGAAGGAGAGGAAGGGTCAATTTTTTTGAATGGAAAAATGAAAAAATAAAAAAAAGAATCAATGTGCAGAAGGCTTCAGAATACTGAGAACATCCAACTTTTTTCTTACATTTTATTTAATGTGTGTGTGTGTGTGTGTGTGTGTGTGTGTGTGTGTGTACACGTACAAGCCTATGCTACAGTATACATGTGTATGGGACAGAGCATCTTGGCAGAGTCAGAGTCAGTTTTCTCCTGCAACCATGCAAGTTTCAGAGATCAAACTGATATCTTTGGGCTGGGTGGTGAGTGCATTTAACTAAACTAACATACACTGACCCATCTCGCAGGCCAATACTCAGTTGCTTAACTTTGGCAAGCATTTAATGTTTTTCCCCTATAATTTATTAAGTCTGTACATTTATACTACTTCAGATTACGAAGGGTTCCTTGTGACTGTTAAGAAGAACAGAGGCAATAGATTAGTCTTCAAAGGCCTTTCTCTGTGTGATTCTCTGTCTTGAACTCTGACCCTAGTGTTTGCTTGGAACCATTTCTGGCTCTGCCCATGCCTTTGCTGTACCATATTCACCAGAAAGATGTGTACTAGGTTCTCTCATTGAGCCGAGAGCATCACTGTGGCCTCTTGGCACATCCAGGTGCTGTCTTCCTTGAAGTCCTTTGCTAACTGACCCTCTCCAGTTACTACCATGCCAGTCCTCCTTCACTCTGCAACAAAACCTGTTCTCTAGTAAAATCTGATGCAAGACTCCAAAATGTCAAGGAACAGAATCAAAAGAGTGATGCAATATGCAGTGATAAGGGACTGCAGCTCCAGGCACCTGGAATCTCAGAGAGGGCAGAAAGAAGAGCGGCTCTAACAGAGAAGGCAGCAGGCTTTCTGGAACCATTTCTTTGGTCTTTGGCAGACATCACCGTCCTATTGCAACATGAGCCAGTATCCACCCCACCTGTGAGGGAAGGCCCGCACCTTGTCCCCTTTCTCCACTATCTCTCATTACAATGCTCAAGGAAAGCAAGATTTTCCTCGAACACTCCCTCCTGTCTGGCAGGCCTCATTTTCTCCCTTGCACCAAAGTATATGCAGCACCTCCTTGGATGGAGGAAAAGGCAGATCTTCTTGGCCTAGGATCCTGCATTAAGGCAACATTGCTCCACATGTCTTCTCTTCCCGAGGGTCCAGGAAACAAGAAAATACCTCCTGTGATAGTTAAGTCAGCAAAGTTTCCCCACTGGGCCCTTCTGTTCAAAATTTGTTAGCAATTCCCTAGCAACACACTTAATGATTCTCAGCAGAATTTGCTGGGGATAGAACTGTGGATGTTAACATGATAATGGAATTTTCATATGCTCAAATTCCTGACCAAGAACATTGGGTACCATTTTGAAATGATGGAATGTATAAGAAATATTTTCATTACTCCTAATTTTTGCAAGATGAAGTATATCCTGAATATTTCATAGAGTAATTCTATAAATCTATAGAAGAAATACTTTACATAATAATTTACATTATAATAATTTACATAATAATAATTTACATAGTAATGATTCATATGGGAGTAAAGATGAATAGGTAAGAGACCTTTTTATCCCAAAGGAGCTTATTGCATAGGAGATAGGGGTAAGGCAGATACAAGGAGGAAGAATATAAGTTACAGCTTGAATGACCAAGGAGATGACTCAGTGGATAGATTACCTGAATGCAAGCATGACGAAGAGAGTATTGGATCTCTAGAACCCATGTAAATACTGTCAGGGATGGTGACTTCCTATAGTACTAGACTTTAGGTAATGGAGACAGGATTCCTGGGGTGAGCTGTGTAGTTAGATGAGCTAGAATCCACAGATCTTGGTTCAGTTAGAGACTATGCTTCAATAAATAATGTGGAGAGTGTAAGGAAGACACCTAAATCAACTTTGGACCCTCTCTATGCACATAAACATATCTGCATAAGCACACCATATACATATGCATACACATGCATATATATACTCCAAAGCCAAACACACACACACACACACACACACACACACACACACACACACACACCACATTACTGTGTGAAAGATATAAAAAAAAAGCTTGTTAGATAACTCAAGGTATGAAGAGTTGTAATTATTTTAGAGTAAACTGTACAGAAATCAGAAAGGCAATGAGATCTGGTGCAGAACAGGATGTCCACTGATGAATAGAGAACTTTCCAGGGAAGACGAACACCACAGTAACCGTACACGGGAGATTTGGGTGCAAACTCAGTGCTTGATTGCAGGTACTGTTCAAGAATGACTTGGTTAATAATGATGTGACAGTTGGAATGAGACAGTGTGAGAATATTAATGCTGAATAGCTTGGTTTTAAACTCAATTACATCATAGCTTCATAAGCTCTGGATAGAGGATGTTCACACTTCTTACATTCCATGTTGCTCTATTGATGTCTACTTTTCTCTGTGTAGTTGTTGTGAATTTACCTTTTGCTTTATATATATGCATCTTTTGTCCTCCTGTAATTTGCTTTTCTTTTGTTTGTTTGGGAAACAAAGCTGAGTGGTCACATCCCTATGCTACTCTTGTCTGGCTGTCAGTATAGTAGACTCTAGAGTCAGCGACAGCATCCTCCCATCTTATGGAACCTCTATATTGTGGGATGACATTGATAGGAGTATCCTAGCTTTGTCCCTGGAGAGCACATGAATGGTCACAGGGATCACACCTCACACCCAGCTTCATAAGCAACATTCTTCTATAAAATAGCAGCTTATTTGAGAGGTTGATGGTTCTAAGATACATAAAATCCACTAATTATATGGTTGATATTTTAAATTAGCATATTTGATATTAAATTTTGAAAGCCAGGTCTTAGGACATTAGATATTGTTTATAGTAGTTTATCCACCTTAATTAATCTATAATCCTAATTCACATAATCTTTAATTATTATAAATATTTAATTCATCCAACCAATGATATGCAGAACGCCTGTTCTCTCTTAACTCAATTTTCCTTAAGGCTACCATTGTCCTTAAAAAGCACAAGTAACAGATTACCTATTTGATATGATCATCTCAGCATTTTAAAATTACATTTTAACTTTAATTATAACTTAATTTTTAAGTTATAAATTGTTACATAAATTCAATTTTCCATCATTCTGCTTTCATCATTGTACATTCTATATATTTTTTCACTATTTTTTAAACTTCAGTTTTTATCTTAAAAATTTTATATGTTTTAATCCTATTTTTCCTCTTCCCAGATCCTCCTCACCTTCTTACCTACCAAACTTCATGTTTGCTCTCTCTCTCTTTCTCTCTCTCTCTCTCACTCTGTGTGTGTGTGAAAACAGCAAATCCAAAATAAACTAAATTAATAAAAAAGGCAAAAAATAACCAAAATGAAGTAAAACATACAAAAAACATAGTTTGTTCTGTATCAGCTAAATACTTCTAGCTTGAAGCCTGCCCTAGAGTGTGGTTGAAACATTCCTTTGGATAAAACTGATTTTCCCTTTCCCAGCAGATATCAACTACAAATAGCATCTTGGTCAAGGGTGTGACTTTATGTTCATGTTCCTTCTTAGTGCTCACGTTTTATCTAGTTTGAACCTGTGCATGTTTTGTGTGCTGTCACAGTCTCTGTGAGTCTACATGTGTATCACCCTTCTTGCTGCACCTTTAATTTATTATTAAACATATCATTTATTTATGCCAATATAAACTCATAAATATTTATTTCACTTTTAAATATTTCTTATTGTTTTTATAGCATTATACATTTTCCACTGTTCCTCTCCCTTCCTCCCCTCTCTCCTTCTCCCCTCTCCCATGAATTTCATGTTCCCAATTTACTCAGGAAATCTTGTCTTTTTCTCCTTCCTATTTGGATCCACATATGTCTCTCTTAGGGTTCTTTGTTGTCTGGGTTCTCTGGGGTTGTGGATTGTAGGCTGGATTTTCTTTGTTTTATGTCTAAAAGCTACTTATGAATGAGTACATATTATATTTGTTTTTCTGGGCCTGGGTTACTTCACTAAATGTGTTTTATTCTAGATCCATACATTTGCCTGCAAATTTCAAGATGGCATTTTTTTTTCTGCTGAGTAGTAATCCATTGTGTAAATGTACCACATTTTCCTTATCCATTCTTCAGTTGAGGGGCATCTAGGTTGTTTCCATGTCCTGGCTATTACAAATAATGCTGCTATGAACATAGTTGAGCACATGTCCTTGTGGTATGATTGAGCATCCTTTGGGTATATACCCAAAAGTGGTATTGCTGGGTCTTGAGGTAGATTGTTTCCTAATTTTTGGAGAAATCATCATACTGATTTCCAAAGTGGGTGTACAACTTTGCACTCCCACCAGCAATGGAGGAGTGTTGTCCTTATCCCACATCCTCTCCAACATAAGCTGTCATCAACGTGTTTTATCTTGGCCCTTCTGACAGGTATAAGATGGAATCTTGGAGTCATTTTGATTTGCATTTCTCTGAAAGGTAAGGATGTTGAGCATTTCCTTAAGTATCTTTCAGCCTTTTGAGATTCACCTGCTCAGAGTTCTATGTTTCGGTCTGTACTCCATTTTTTATTGGATATTTGTTCTTTTTGATGTCAAGTTTCTTGAGTTCTTGTATTTTGGAGACCCACCCTCTGTTCAATGTCGGGTTGGTGAATATCTTTTCCCATTCTGTAGGCTGCTGTTTTGTCTTGTTGATCATGTCCTTTGCTTTACAGAAGCTTCTCAGTTTCAGGAGTTCTCATTTGTTAATTGTTGCTCTCAGTGTCTGTGCTACTGGGGTTATATATAGGAAGTGGTCTCCTATGCCAATGTGTTCAAATGTATTTACCACTTTCTCTTCTATGATGTTCAGTGTGGTTGGTTTTATCTTGAGGTCTTTGATCCATTTGGACTTGAGTTTGCTGCATGGTGATAGATATGGATGCATTTTCATTCTTCTATATGTTGATATCCAATTATGCCAGCACCATTTGTTGAATGTGCTTTCTTTTTTCCCTTTTATAGTTTCAGTATCTTTGTCAAAAATCAGATGTTTGTAGGTATGGGGATTGATACCCAGGTCTTTAATTTTATTCTATTAGTCCTCCTGTCTGTGTTTTTGCCAGTACCAGGTTGGTATCATTACTGTAGCTCTATAGTAGAGTTTGGGATGGTGATGCCTCCAAAAGTTCCTTTATTGTACAGAATTGTTTTGGCTACCCTGGGATTTTTGTTTTTCCATGTAAATCTGAGTATGGTTCTTTTAACATCTGTGAAGTGTTTTGCTAGGTATTGCAATGAATTTGTAGATTGCTTTTGTTAAAATTGTCATTTTTACTATGTTAATTCTATCTACCCAAGATCATGGGAGATCGTTCCATTTTCTGGTGTCTTCAATTTCTTTCTTTAAAGATTTAAAGTTTTTGTCACACAGGGCTTTCACTTGTTTGATTAGATTTACCTCAAGATATTTCATGTTATTTGTCACTGTAGTGAAGGATGATGTTTCTTTGAATTCTTTCTTAGCCTGTTTATCATCTGTATAAAGGAGAGTTACTGATCTTTTTGAGTTAATCTTGAATCCTACTATATTACTGATGGTGTTTATGAGTTGTAGGAGTTCCCTGGTAAAATTTTTAGAGTCCTTTATGTGTACTATCACATCATCAGCAAATAATGAGGGTTTGACTTCTTCTTTTCTGATTTGTATCCCCTTGATCTCCTTTCATTTTCTTATTGCTCTAGCTAAAACCTCAAGTGCTATATTTAACATTACAGAGAGAATGGGCAACCTTGTATTGTTCCTGATTTCAATGGTATCACTTTGAGTTTCTCTCCATTTAGTTTGATGTTGGCTGTTGTCTTGTTGTATATTGCCTTTACTATGTTTAGGCATGTTCCTTGTATCCCTTCTCTCTCCAAGACCTTTATTGTGAAGGAATATTGTATTTTGTCAAAGGGTTTTTTGGCATCTAATGAGATGATCATGCAGTTTTATTTCTTTTCTCAGTTTGTTTATATGGTGGATTACATTGACAGATTTTTGTATGTTGAACCATCCCTGCATTTCTGGGATGAAGCCTACTTTGTAACATGAGGGCCAGGCTGCTTGTAGGGGTATTTGTCCTGCCCAGTTCTCGCAGCCGTTTAGCCCCAAAGAAAATCACACAGAGGTCTCCAGAAGATTATAAACTGATTGGCCCATTAGCTCAGGCTTCTTATTAGCTCTTGTAGCTTATATTAACTCATTATTCTTATCTATGTTAGCCACGTGGCTCAGTAACTTTTTCCGCGGGGCAAGGCACATCCTGCTTCTTCGGTGGTCTGGGCAGCAGTGAGAGGAATGGGCTTCCTTCTTCCCAGAATTCTCCTATTCTCATTGCCCCACCTCTACTTCCTGTCTTATTTTCCTGCCTATACTTCCTGCCTGGCTAATGGCCAATCAGCATTTATTTAAAACGTGATTGACAGAATACAGACAATTCTCCCGCACCACTACTTGGTGGATGATTTTTCTGATGTGTTCTTGGATTTGGTTTGCCAGTGTTTTCTTGATCATTTTTAGTATCAATGTTCATGAGTGAGATTGGTCTGCAATATTGGATCATCATAGCTTAAAGTTAGAATTCAACAGCAACACTAATTATGGAAAGCCCACAAACACATGGAAATTGAACAATGCTCACCTGAATCACCAATAGGTCAAGGAAGAAATAAAGAAAGAAATTAAATACTTTCTAAAATTTAATGAAAATGACCATACAATACACCCAAACATATGGTACAAATGAAAGCAGTGTTAAGAGAAAAGAAGATGTTAAAATCCCATACTAGCAAGTTAGCAGAACACCTGAAAGCTATAGAACAGAAAGAAACAAATGCATCCAGGAGGACTAGATGACAGGAACTAATAATATTGAGAGCTGAAATAAACAAAATAGAAACAAAGAAAACAATACAAAGAATCAATGATACAAAGAGTTGTTTTTTTTTTTTAGGAAATTAACAAAATAGACAAATCTTTATCCAAACTAACCAAAAGGCAGAGAGAGAATGTCCAAATTAACAAAATCAAAAGTGAAAAGAGGGACATAACAACAGACACAGAGTAAATCCAGAAAACCATCAGGTCATAATTCAAAAACCTATGCTTCACAAAACTGGAAAACTTAAGGGGAATGTACAATTTTATGGATAAATATCACTTGCCAAAATTAAATCACAACCAGATAAGCAAATTTTAAAAAGTTACTAAGAATATAGAAATGATCATCAAAAGTCTCCCAATCATAAATAAATAAATAAATAAATAAATAAATAAATAAATAAATAAATAAATAAATAAAGGAAGTCCAGGACCAGGATTTTCAAAGAACTAAAAACTAATACCAATACTCCTCAAATTGTTAAATTGTCCCATACAATAGAAACATAGGGAACATTGCCAAACTCTTTTTCTTTGAGGCTACAGTTAACCTGATACCAAAATCACACAAAGACATTATTTAAGACACTATTTATTTCATTTTTAATCACACTTTAAATAGTGTAATAAATGATCAGAGCCAATTCTTATTTTGTGTCCCTTGAGCAGTATCAACGTCTTTTCTTATGCATATCTAGAGCCTTCCTGAAAAGCAGCACTCTGGTCTTAGTTATGTGAGGCTAGCTTGTTGTATTTCCTAGGCCCACTCACATTGTTCTAAATGACAAAATTTCCTACTTTTGAAAAGTCAACTCGTGTAAAATTGTGCACATTTTACATGTATGCTATATTTTCAAAATACATTCAACTGTGATGGGAGCATCAGTGGTTTCTGTTTCTTGACTATTGTGAGTTTTATTCTCATTAATATGGTTGTTTGGCATCTCTTTGACACACTCATTCTCAGTTCTTTGCATATATACACAATAATTCCATTATTGGCTTATATTGTAATTCAATGTTTAGTGTATTTGAGAAACAGTTGTACTTTTATCTAAAATATTTTAATGGAAAATATTTCTTAACTCATCTGGGGCTTGTCTTCATTCTTCTAATCTTTCATGATTCTTATATAAAGGGTGAGACAAGAGTTTAACTTCTTTCTTCTGTGTGGCATTGTTGAGTTTTTTCCTCACCATTTATCAGTGACGTTCATTTTCCCAGCGTGTATTCTTGACATTTTGCTGATAATCACGAACCTATAAAAATGTGAGTTAATTCTGAAAATTTCTCTCCTATTGTTGTAGTAAATGTGTTGGCCTTAAAGCTAGTGCCATGCTGATTGATCATTGTGTTGTAAAGAACTTTTAAATATAGTAGTATAATGTTCACATTAATATTTATTCTGCTTGGGGTTAGTTAGGCTTTCATGGCTCTATATAATTTCATTTTTAAAAATTCCTGTTTATTTTTTATAGTGTCCAAATTTTTCTTTTTTTTCATTTTTGAGATTATAATATTGTTGCATAATTTCTCCATTCTTTTTCCTCCCTCCATTCTCTTCCATATACCTTTCCTTGCTCCCTTTTAAATCTATGGCCTCTTTTTTCATTAGTTATTGTTACATGCTGTCTTAGGGTTTCTATTGCTATGAAGAGACATCATGGCCATGGCAACCCTCATAGAGAAAAGCATATAATTGGGTGGCTTATAGTTCAGAAGTTCATTCCATTCTCATCATTAGTGGGGCATGGAGGTATGCAGGCAGACAGTGCTTGCGAAGAAGCTGATAATTCTACATCTCTGATCCATAGCAACAGGAAGTGGAGTGAGGCACACTGGCATGGCTTGAGCGTTTATGAGACCTCACAGCCCACTCCTACAATGACACACTTCCTCAAGCAAAGTCATCCCTACTTTACAAGGCCACATCTCCTAATAGGGCTACTTTTTATTAGTTTGTGGAGGCCATTTATATTCAAACTACCATACATGCTTATACACATATGTATATACATATATATTTCTAAATACATCCTCTCAATCTGTATAATACTTGTATGTATGATTTCTGGGTTGACATTTGGTATTGGATAGCCAATTGGTATACTCTTCCCTGGGGAGAACTGTTCTGCCCTTTTTCTGCATTCGTTCATTGCCTGCTGTCTTTCCCCTATCCACATTGGCATGTCTATCATTGTCTTCGTTTAGTTTCTGTTTAGGCAGTCATGTTGGTGAGACTTTAGAGATATAGTTTCTGACTTTACAGCAAAGTCCCTATCCATTGGCTCTTACAGGTAACACCTCCTTTTCAGCAGTGTTTCCTGATTTTAGGTCTGGGAGTGTTTTGTAGATGTTGCCATAGGAACCGGGCTCTACTACTCTGCATTTTGATTGGCTGTGGTTTTCTTGATGGTCTTTGTTTGTTTCAAAGATGATGGGCAAAGACTACACTTATCTGTGGGTAGAAGGACAAATATTAGCATGTATATAGGGATTATTCTGGTTTAGTAAAGTAGGGGATAGAGGTTCTTTACTGTATAGTTGTCTAGGGTTGTAGTACTGGACATGTCAGGATTATTTGAAAAATATTTCTGTAATCATTAAATGCTGATTAGGGAAGCATTTTTATCTATAAATTTCTTTGAAGACTATAATATTTCATCAATATTAATTAATCTAATCTGTGAATATGGTACAGTTTCCATTTATTTCTATGCTCTTCAACTTCTGTCAAAAATATTTTTACAATTTTAGGATGTAGTATACCTGTTAAAATATCATAAAATATTTTGTTATATTTTTGATTATATATTAAAGTATACTATATTTATAGTTTCCCTTTCAAATAGTATGCTTATAGTGTATATAAATCTTATTTATTTTTCTAATTTTATTTGTATCTTGCAACTTACTAAATTTATTTTTCATGTTTAGTTGTTTTAGGTCCCTAGGATTCTTTTTTAATATGTAAGCTTATGTTATTCAACAATTAAACTTATTGTTTTTCTATTTGAATATCTTTTATTTCTTGCTTAATTGTGCTATCTATGACTTTCAACACTATGTTGAACAGAAGTGATATATTTGTCTTATTTAATTGAAATAGCAAAATCATCTTTTTAATACTCAGTGCGATGCTGATGCTGGTTGTGGACTTGTCCTCCTTTTGTTATTAATAACCCATTGAATCATTTTATCTTCCTATATGTGCATGGGTTTGGGACCATCCATGGGGCATGGACACTGTGACAGAAGTCATGTCCTCAAAGGAAAGTGCCCGTACCTCCCTCCTCAACCATCAGCTGCTCTGTTTCTTCTGTCAAGTGTAGGGACTTGGGGGCCCCTTCTCCATTCATAGCATAATGTTGACTTACTTGATCTTATACAATTGTGTGCAGGCAAGCACAGCTGTTGTGGGTTGAGGCACAGATCACCATGAACATGCTCAGAAGTTTCCATTTCCTCTTCATCTGTTAGTTCTTACATTACTTCAGCCCACTCTTCTGTGATTTTTCCCTGAGCCTTGTATTGGAGGAAGTTATTACAGATGATTCATTCACAGCTGAGTACTCATAGTTGCTCCACTTGGCTCTTTGACTACATAGAGGTCTCTGCCACAACCATTACCTACTAAAAAATCTATGTGCTTTTACTGCCTATCTTCCTAGGTTTGGTGTGGTTGATTCCACAATTTGAATGTTTAAACATTCAAATCTAGTACCACTTTATTATATTTTAGTTGCTTTTTAACAGTTTTGAATGTTAATGTTTATACTGGAAAATATTTAATTTATCCACTGCCATTTCAGTATTAGATTTTGTAACTCATATTAAACAGTTTTACCAGTGAGTTTCATATGATTTCATATTGCCTGTTATTTTCCTGTTTCCTTAGTTGAACGACTCCAGTTAGCACTGCATAAAAGGCACAACTTGTGATGGCAAAACCCAGTTTTGTTTCTATCAATAGGTTTTGGTTAAAATCCACTTATTTCTGAAAGACAGAATAGTTAGTTATGCTATTAATGGATGGGGATAGCTTTTGTTCAGGATTTTACACATATGATTGCAATTGTATTTTCTTATAGGTTGCAAGGTTTCCTGTAACATAAACCCCAACTGTCTTTAAGGGGTTTGGGGTGTACATGCAATTCACTTTCCCCTGTTCACTCTGTCTTTTGATAGAAATCTTTTCTAGAAGTCTGTATTTATTTTCTTATTGTGGTTTGAAAACACTTTACACAGAGTAATTAAAAGTTTTTGATTTTGTTTTATGTTTATTCTATTGTTGTTTTGGTTTTTTTTGAGACAAGGTTTCTCTGTATAATATCCTTTACTCTCTTAGTACTGTCTCTGTAAACCAGATTGACCTTGAACTCACAGAGATCTGTCTGTCTCTGCCTTCCGAGTGCTGGGATTAAAGGCATGTGCTACCATGCCTGACTGTTGGTTTGTTTTTAAATATTTTCTTTATGGAGTAAACAATTTTAATTTTTATGAAGTATATTTTATTTTTATGGCTTTTCTTTTATTGTTTTACTTAAAAAATGTTATTCCATTTATAAATTGTGCAGATTTTTTTCTGTGTTTTTTCTAGAATGTTGGCATTTTTTTCTTAAAATGGCAAATATAATAATTATCTATAGTTTAAATCTTTATTTTTATTGTAAATATTTATGCTATTCATTTATTTTTATTTTGAAGTATGCTATTTAATTTAGGAACATTGAATATATTCCAGATAAAATTGACTTCTTATATAATTTCATTTCATCACAGTGCCATAGCATCTATAATTTCTATTCTTCTAAAATTGTTAATTTTTATATTCCAAATATCATTTACATTTGTTAATAGTCTATTTGCACTTGATAATGATATATATTTTTTCCAGATAATTTTAATCTACAAATTTTAGGTAATCTTTTGATATGAACTAGATTACATAATCTTATTAAGATTTTTGTGTATTTGCCCAAAAGGTGCTCAGAAATTTTCAAATGCTATAAGACACATTGCAAGCTTTGTGGTCTCAACCTGTGTGCTCTTTCCTCATGTTCATCCCTTGTGATAAAGGTATTTAAAGCTATGTTGCTGTGAGGATCATGCATACTTTCTTGGAGAATTTGTACCTTTATCATTGTATAATGTTTTTATGGTAATGTGAATACCCCTTCAGTCTCTTTTAGCCAAGCATTGTGACATTGTCTACAGTCTGAGTAGGCAAGAAGCTGTGGTGGGAGAAGCATACACTGAGCTCGAAAGCTTTAGATTAACCTGGGCAACCTGCCTTGATGCTGTCTCAAACAAATAAATCACATCCAATCTTGTGAGCTTTTCTATTGCTGTGACTAAATTGGGGAGGCCCAAAATGTGAGTCCATTTCCACCTTGTTTGAGTATTTTGACATTAAGATGGCCCATGCAAATAGATCCACTCCACTCTGACCAAAGGTCAGGAAATTCAAGCTTACTTCTGCTCCTCTTTTTGAATTAAGAGGTTTGACCTAGGGAGTGGCTGCCTTTGAAATACTTGTTCTAAGGTGGATTCACTGTCTAAACAACAGAATACTTTTATTAGGAACTTGAAGCCTCAAGTATTGAAGCAAGTAACTGTTCTAATTCTCCTTTGTATCATGTTCCAGCAATCTTTTGCCTTTTTCCCCCTTTGATACTAACTACTGTATAAAAGTGTGTGGAAATTAAAAGCAGGTGAAATTTCAGTATTTATTTGACCTCCTTTCGGTACCATCCAATGCTTTCTCTTTTATTATTTTCACTTGTGTCTTTGTTCTCTTTACTTAATTTTCTAATCCCAATGCCCCTACCCTGATAAGTGGTACACTTTTCAAAGCTGGTCCCTGACACTAAATCCCAAAACCAACTCAAGGAAGTTAGAATCTATTATGGTTCATATTCAGTATCCAACTTGTAATTTGCCTCTGGTTTTGTGTGCCCATGAGGTTTTGTGGGGCAAAGTAGCTCATCTCATGATGTCAGACAGGAAGAAGGGACTGAGGAAAAGACATATCATGCTGTGCATTCCCAAAAAGACTCCAAGTCATCAAAACATTCTAGTTTCTATCACCTTCCAATAGCCCCATCAAATTATAAATATATCAGTGAACTGACTCTTAGATCTTTCCAAAACATCATTATGTAGGTACCAAGTTTTCAGCACAGCAGCCTTTGGAAAGTACTCCATATATAAACCATAATAGACTACCTTATCTGATATTTATATATGACTAGTAATATATAACAACTATACTTTTATCGTAATGTTTAACATATTGAGGGCTTTGCTTTGAACTGCAGAATCTTATACATAGTAATTTTCAAAAACAAAGTTTTCTTTTAATACAGGCATAATTGTTAATTATACACCATTTTGATTGGCTGCTCTTGTATTATAAAGGTATGTGTGCATGACTTTGATAAAGCCAGTAAGACCAACAACATATAAAATGGTTATTATATGATGATAACTAGAATTTAATGGCCCCTTGTTTAAATCATCTGTATTTGTGTTGTTTTGATGATCAGATTTACACTTAAAAATATTTTACATATATTTTCTGTTTTTTTCTGCTTTTAAATTTTTTTCTCAGGGTTTAGTTCGTGTTTTTATGATTCAATGGCTTTTATTTAAAACTCTGGAGGTGTATTTTGCAGGTTTCACATGCAGTGTGACAACCTTGTACTAGCATATTCTCTGTTTTCACACCTATCTTTTTCCACTTTGTGACTTATCCATCAGTGGTTTCTGTGTCATCCCTGGGGTTTAGACTGTGAAAGAACATAGTGTCAGAACTCTCTCTTAAGTTGCCAACCTAAGCGAACATCCACTCAGGATCAGTGTTTTGAGTTCTGTTATTTATCTGTTTTTATGCTACTGAGGCTGAGGCCACAATGAATAGAGATATTTATCACGTGACTAGAAAGTAAGTTTACAGCTGGGGTTGGGAAGAAGGATTCCACCTTCTTTGGCATCATGTTTTGAACAGCTATGCAAACGAATTTCAGAGACTGACGTAGGAATGTTGGCATAAAATGAAAACTGGTACTAATTTCTACGGAACTGCAGAATCAATAGCCCACACTGTGTATTTAGGCTACATTTTGACACCTAGTTTTTAAAATAATGTTTAATGTGTTTCCTAACGCTGGTGACATGTACTCATTTTCACGTTATTTTTAGCTGTTTATTGTTCAAGGCTACTTGCGTGTTATTGTATGTTGCATATACACCAGGTGCCACACATTTCACTTTCTTGGCTCTCATCAATTTATTTTTATAAAATACATATTTGTTTTGTGGAGAAAACAAATTTAGATTTGAATAATTTCTCTTTTAAATTTCATTCTAGTGTTGTAGTTAAAATTGAACATAATTTAAAAGGGTTGGGCTTTTTATGCATTGCACTTCAAACTGTATAAATCTTGACTGTAAAAGAATTTCTGCTGCTTTGGAGAGCTGGTGGTTGATATCCATTCATTTTCACAAGAGTAGGAAGCAGAGTTTTCTCCTTGTGTGTTTACATGTAATACCTTCTAATTAGACCAATTGATATCTGTCCCTTGATTACACTAAGTAGACTGGAAAAAGATAGGATACTCATAGTGGTAGTAATTTATTCGAGTAGTGATATTCAGGTTTACTTTTCTGTTTTCTCACATGATAAAGTGAAGAAAATAAGGGCAAATGTATCAGACTAGCATCAGAAAAGAGAAGTTGCTTTATTTTAGAGATTGGTTTGATTTAGTGGGATGTGTGTGAGATTTGGGAAGGATCTGAAAGGATGGGCTTTTGCTGATCTCAATTACACATTCATTGTTTTCTTATCAATACGTATGAGGTCCTGCGATTAGAGAAATTAGATATAAGAAAAATGACTCAAGTGCAGACTTTTATCATTCTTCAGGATTATTTAAGTAAATAACATCTACCCTGCCTATGCATATAAAGTTATTGATCAGCCAAAGTGAAGAAAGAAATAACAACCACACAGATATAATACTGTGGCACTTAGCACAATAATATCATTAACATTCATATGTAAGTGAATTTATTGTTTCCTCATAATTTTCATTTTCATCATAATGTCTACCTTTGTAGAACGTGTAAAATTTTACTAAATCAATTTTAGGAAATGTAGCTCTTAAATTAATAGTGCTTATGTTTTTTTTCTTGTAATACAAAATGCCCTTTTACATACAAAAAATTGTTTGACCAATTTTTAACACTTGGAAATTGCCTATGAGTTATTTTGAGGTGATAAAAGGATTTCAAATGCTGTCAAATGAAATATGCATCTCCAAATGCTACTAGGATGACCAAATCTATTCTTGTATTTGTGTATGTAAGATGGGTCTTGTAGTCATTTAAGATTCTTACATTCTCAAATAGTATTTTAATGATAAGGCATGATTTTTTTCAACCAAATTTGGCTTTAAAAAGAAACAAAACAAAACAGCTGCTGCCCTTTCTTCAAAGAAAAAGCCCTGGCTATTTGGTCATCCACTCATCATGTTCTACAGCATTAAGAGTAGTTGGAGTAGAATGATGGTTCCATAGTTCATCATGATCTGCTCTTCCAGAGGGCCTGGGTTCAATTCCCAGCACTCAGATGGTGGCTCACAACTCCATGTTCAGGGAGTCAGACACCCTCTTCTGGCCTTTGTGGACACCAGCCACCCATGAAGTGCACAGTCACATTCAGGTAAAACTCTCACACATAGAAAAGTAATATAAAAACAAAAAGGATCCAAACATAAGTACTCTAGCAGTCTTCACTGAGGAGGACACATGCCTAAAATGTATCTGAAGGTTATGAAATTTTGATGAAATCATAAAAAACGCTCAGTATAGATAAAATATTCCTCAGGGTATTTCATGGGATATATATATATATATGTATGTATGTATATATATCTTATATACACCACAATGAGACCCAGAATGAACAGGTTGAGAACTGATTTCTAGAATGACATGTTTTACTAGCCATTTTTTTTTGAGACAGAAAGGTTGGGACTTTGCCACTGCTATAGCTGAAGCTATCCAGGTTTTAAGTCTTTGGACTCATTAGTGGTCATTGCTACTGGAGTCCTAAAGAACTAATAAAAAATGGCATGTACCCACCTTTTGCCTTCAGATCTTGAAACACTGCATTTTATTGATAGGACCTAGTTTATATCGAGAATTGCAGCTGCAAGTGCATCTGTGAAGACCCTGTATAGAGTGAGATATTCTAAATGAAGGCTGAGAAGGAAACTGAGTATTATCATCCACAGTGTCTGCCTTAATTACATAATTTTTGCACAAATGAAAACTTGGAGAAATGAAGTTCTTTGCTGTTTATAATTTTACCATAAATTTTCCTATTAGTTGTTTTTGGCAACAGACCTAGAATATCATTGAATCACTGATAGAACTGATCTCAGTATTAGAAGTGTGAGAAAATCCACTCTATACACTTTCTATGTATTCATCTGCCTTTAGGAAAACAGCTATAAAGAAGAAAGCCTGTCCAGATTTGCAGAAGTGAATTGTAGCCAGCTAAAGGGCCATTTGCTGAACTGTGACTTCAACGAATGGAATGTTGCAGTTCCTGAATGATCCATCATTGCAGGTGATGACACGCAGCAATATTTCAAAACTATTTAGAAAGAAACGAATAAATAGTGGATAATAGAAAGACTCCCGTGAAAGGCAGAATGGGGATCTGAAATAATAGGAGCTGATCTAAGTTGATCTGTGTGTAGAGCATTGGCTCATGGAAGGGGAACATCAAAGATTACTTGGAGAGACTAAAACAGAAAGTAGACATTAAATTCCCTGCCTATGTCATCATGTCATTCCTGATGTGTAACTGAACGGATCAAATTAACAAAGCAGAGATATACTTATACGCCACTGCTTTTATGGCAGCTGTTCAAAACGGCTATGTGTCTAAAACCAGAGTAGTAGATAAGGAAATTATACACACACACTCACATCACACTGGAGCTCTTTTCAGTCATTGGAAGAATGAAATTGTGCCATCTGAGGGAAAATGGAGTTTAATCTGGAGACAGTCATGGTAGTTGAATTGAGTCAGTCTCAAAAAAGACCGAAGTTGCATGTTTCACATACTGTGGATCCCAGATTTTACCTAGACATATGAGATCACATATTTATTTATATGCATGAAAATGAATGTGAAACTTTCTAGGGAAACTAGGGAGAGTGTGAGGATAGGGGGGAGGGAGAAGCAGAATTTATAGGGAGAATTCTTAAAACATATCTCGTGCTTGTGTGAAAAAGTCTGTATGACTTTGTCATAAAAGCCAATGAATAAGAAAAAATGATCAGTTTTCTCAAATTCACAAAAAGCAGCTGTCAAAGTTTATTTATTTATTTATTTATTATTTTATTTACTTAACCAGTAAGTGAACCAGGCTTGTCCTGTAAGTCTGATAAGAAGGGGCCATGATGCAGGTTCTCAGGAGTAGCAGTGATGGTGGAAGCTCTGAACGTGTGTATGCTAGTGAAGGCAGAGCAGCTATGGCAATGGCTGTCTCTCACCAGCCCTCCTCGGCCAAACTCTCAGGCCTAGAAAATCATTGTCTAGGGTGTATTTCCCTGGATATTACTTTTCCTATGAAGAAAAATGTGCAGCCTTGTTTGAGTTTCTGTTTCTTCTCAGATGATGCTGTGTCTTTTGAACACTTGTTTCCCTATGAAAGGAGGTAGCTTCACTCTATGGTTCCTGGAGTTTTGAAATTGAATGGTATGAACTATTTTGGAGACACTTTCACAGGCTTCTGAGAACAATGTATATTGTGCAACTGTCTAGAATATTCTGTGGGTGCCTACTAAATCCATTTGACATAGGATGTGATTTGATTCTAGCATTTCTTTTGTGGCTTTATTTAGTTTTGGTGATGGGGGAGGGTGTTCCTGGAAAAACTATTGGCAAGAGAGATGTATTGAAGTCACCCACCATTATTTTTTTGAGGTCTATGGCCCATTATGTCCAGAAGGGTTCATTCAGACCTTCAGTATGTTTGTATGTATGTATGTTCTCATTGTAGTCTAAGTTAACAGCATTAGGGCCATTGCAGAGTGTCAAAGTATTGTCTCCATCTTTGTTTTACTTCCCCTGGTTCTGTTAATAAATGACCTGGCCCATCTTTAATCATCCGACTCTGAGGAACATATCTGGCAGTTATCTGTCTGATAGCTTCATAGACAAAGTGTGTTTTAATATGGAGCCTAGCCTCTTCAACATCTTTGCATATACCTTGTATATATAGTTCTCTATCCTTCTTTGCTATTCTTTTGACCTCCCTGCACAGATGTGTTTTGCTGCCTGCAGATTGCCTTTTTGTTTGATCGTTAGCCTCCTTCTTTCTTCTGCCAGGAGGATCATCTCTGCAGTTAGCCATTCTACTGGTGTTGTCCTTTTTACACAACCAAGTGTCTCCTTCACAGCCTCCTGTACAGTTCCTTTGATTTTCTCCCATTTATTTTCTATATTTGTAAAGGGTTGTTTAATGATTTCCCACATCTTTTTTTCCAGTGATTGTCTTATACTCTCTCTGTACAGTTGGGTTCATTAGTTGTTTACAATTTATCTTCTGGTTCATCTTCCCTGGCATGCCTCTCCTAATAAGATAGAGGAAGCTATAAAGAGAGCAAAAAGCAGAATGGCCCCAGGAGTGGATAACATCACAGTGGAGGATGTGGAGGCAGCTACAATAGGTTCAGGGGTGAGGCACCTCTCAAACGATTCACAGAGATATGAGAGCATGAAGTGATTCCCATGGAATGGAAGCACTCAGTCATAATTCACATACACAAGAAGAAGGACAAGTTGGATGGCTCAAATTACAGGGACATTAGTTTGTTGTGCAATAGCAGCAAGATCTTCTTCTCCATTATTCTGCAAAGGATCAAGGGCAGAACAGAAGAAATCCTAGCAGAGACCCAGTGTAGATGCAGAGCTAACAGAAGCACAATTGATCAGATCTTCAGTTTGAGGCAACTGGCAGAAAAATATGAAGAATTTGGAAAAAACTTATATGTCTGTTACATAGACTTCAGGAAGGCATTCAATAGCATTTGGAGGAAAAGACTTTGAAAAACAATGAGGTACTAAGAGAAAATCATAAGACTACTAGAAAATGCCTATAAAGACACCTTTGCATCACTCAAAGTCTGTGGAGAACTAAGTAATCAGTTTAAGACAATTGTAGAAATGTTGCAAGAATGAGTCCTCTCACTACTACTCGTAATATATTCCTAGAATTAATAATAGCAACAGCCCTGGGGGATGAGGAGATAGGCATGGAGATAGGTGGTGTGTGAATCAATAACTTGTGATTTTCCAATGGTACAGCACTACTTGCTGAAAGTCCAAATGAGCTGCAGGCCATGGTAAATGGAGTGGTGGAAGTAAGTGAAAACCTTAGTATGAATGTAAACATCAAGAAGACTGAGATACAATGCATGGGAAGGATGGATTAGGATTTTAACATTGTAATAAAGAATCAGAACCTCAAGTAAACAGTCAACTTTGTCTCTCTGGGAGGAAACCTTAGTTCAAAGGAGGGAACTATTTCAGATGTCAAGAGGCAGATAGGATAGCAAGGGCTGCATTCCAGGCACCAGGAAAGGTCTGGTCAGCAAGAGACATAACAACAACAACAAAATTACAAGTATACGAGACACTTGTCTTGAGTTGCCTTCTATACAACTCTGAAACCTTGACAATGAAATGCTCCTCAGAATAGCAACTGAATGTGTTTGAGATGGCATGTCTTAGGAGGATTCTAGGCATCACATGAAGAGATAGCCTGCACAATGATGACATTAAAAAACATCTGCATCTACAGAAGGAAGTAAACTATAGTATACGGCAACAGTACTTGAGATACTTTGGCCATGTTATAAGAATGAATGATGTCAGATACCCAAAGATAGCACTGCTTGGAGGAGTGTACAGGATAAGGTGAAGATAAAGGCCCAAAAGACACGCTGGATAAACAGCATAAAGGAAGACTGTGGAAGCTTGGGTATGACAATAATACAAGCATCTAGAACTGCCTGGGATAGGAACAATTGGAGAACTGCTGTTAACAGGCTGCCCAATGCATGCTTAAGCATTGCTGGGGCATAAAGATGATAAATTATGTATATATGTATAACATGAAGGGCCTGCTTTGTTGGGGTTTCTGTCCTGCCCAGTTCTCACAGCCGGCAAGTCCCAAAGAAAATCACACAGAGAGTCTATATTAATGATAAACTGATTGGCCCATTAGCTCAGGCTTTGTATTAGCTTTTAAAATTTATATTAACCCATTATTTTTATCTATGTTAGCCACATGGCTCGGTACCTTTTTCAGCAGGGCAGGTCACATCTTCCTTCTTCCATGTCTGGGCAGGACCCCAGAGGGGGCTTCCCTCTTCCCAGAATTCTTCTATTCTCATTGACCCACCCCTACTTCCTGTCTGGTTGTCCCACCTATAATTCCTGCCTGGCTATCAGCTGTTGCAATGAGGGGCTCGGGCTACGTTCCCGGCGCAGGGCCCCTTGTGCTACCCGGCTCCCCGTGTGTACCCGAAATAATTACATGGAAACTGTATTCATTTAAATACTGCCTGGCCCATTAGCTCTAGCCTCTTATTGGCTAACTCTCACATATTTGTTTAACCCATTTCTAATAATCTGTGTGTCGCCACTAGTCGTGGCTTACCGGGAAAGATTCAGCGTGTCTGACCTGGCAGGCTTCATGGCGGCGGCTCTCTCTGGCTCTGTCCCCTTCCCAGTATCCTGTTCTCTTTCTCCTGTCTATCTAAGTCCTGCCCTATCAGAAGGCCAAGGCAGTTTTTTTATTAACCAATAAAAGCAACCCAAATACAGAAGGACCCTCCTACACCATTTCCCCTTTTTCTATTTAAACAAAAAAGAAAGGCTTTCATCTTAACATAGTAAAGTTACATATAACAAAACAGTTATCAAGCAAGAATTACAGTTACCACCTATTTTATCTTTTATCATGACAAAGGAAAACTATAACTATAACTATCCATTCTTCAACTCCATCAAAGACTCCAGAAGGATAAAATATTACTTAAGTAAACAAGAAATAAGCAACTTCCAAACTCTAGAAATGACAGAGACATCTCACTGCCTGGACAGTCACCCAAAGTTCCTCTGTACCGTTGACAAATTTAAGGATGACAAGTATTTAAGACTCATTAAAAAGTGATCAAAGGATTTATAACTATTCCTCCAAAATATAGATCATTCACTAGTAGAGGGATAAAATTGTGTACAACTTCATTATTGTTTCAAGAATACAACCATGAGTCACAATCATTTACCACTTTCTACTCCAGACAATTGTTATTGCAAAGCTGTACTAAAGGGAGAAACAGAAATAAAAGCCTGAACTGAGCCATGAAGGTATAAGCGGGATTTCTAGAAGGGATGATCTAAACATGATCACCCCTTGACAATAGCTACTGAATCTGAGGATTTCGAACTACCCTCAATTTTGATTATTTCTTATGAGAATTCAGTTAAAGCTTTAATGATTGTAAATCCCACTTATGGCTGATGAACATCAAATTTAGCTAACAGGGAAGGAACTTAGTCCTATCTCAATTTGATATGCCCTGATTTGTTGACACCCATGGGAGGCCTGCCCCTTTCTGAGCAGGAACAGAGAAGTGGACTTGGGAGTGGGGGGATATAAGGGAGGTGTCGGGGAGAGGGAATTTTAGGAAAGGAGGGAAAATTGAGGTTAGAATGTAAAATAAATGGGTAAATTTAATTAATTAAAAAATTAGACAACAGGGAAAACACAAAGGGTAGAGTCCTGAGTAAAAGCTAAGAGTGGATTTCCCAACCTCTTCATGGAGCAAGGATGCATCACTCTCTTTCATTGCTGTGTTACATTTAGTATAAAGAGCCATCAGCAGAGAAATTCACCAAATCTTAATGTTCAAAGATTTATTGTTAATTTCTTGTTTAAATATGGTGGGTTGATTGACTCAGTCAACTGCTGTCTCTGACATATAAGGCTCCCATGCTTGGGGATTAGAATGTTGCATTATGTACCCAAAGTCACATCTTACACTATTCATCCTTGCCTGTGGTCCCCAGATCAACAGGGACCTTTGTATGAGGCATATTGTTTTTGAAATTGCTTTCTTACCTGAGCAAAATGCAGAAACAGACCAGTTTGAACAAAGTTTATTCCTTTACACATAGAGGCCTCATTTTCCTCTTTCTTTCTTCCTTTTTGATACATTTTTTTAAATAAATGTATTGTGTGTGTTCATGTTGCTTGCACATGTCCATGCTTAAACACATGTAAAGACCTGAGGATGACCTGTGGAAGTTGGGTCCTCCCCTTCCACCATGTGGTTCCAAGTATAGAACTCGGGTTATCAGGCTTTTTAATCAGTCTTTATGTCCTGAGCCATCTCACCAGCCACCAGAGGTCCTCTCCCTATTGTTGAGAGGGTGATGTGAGATCACTTGTTTCTATTATTCTCAAATTCATATTTTTTTCTGAAGCCAGAGAATGATTCTTTATCCTTTACTCATTAGATAAGTATAACATGGAAGGCAAAAATGGCATGTATTCAGGGAAACATTACACAAAGAACAATCAAGGTAAGCTGGGAGGAGGACAGGTAGTCCTCTCCAGGGAGGAGCACACTGATTGGTTGTCCAATGTTGAATGGTCAACTCTGAAAACATACATTCAAGTAATGTTGTGTGGACCCAACAAGTTATGCTCAGGAATTTGAAGGACTTGGGGAGGGGTCTAGGAATTTGAAGGGCATCAGGGAGGGATCCAGGAATTTGAAGGGCAGTGGGGAGGTTTCAACATATTTGAAGGACAGTAGGGAGGGGCATATGGAACGGAAAGTTTGAAAGGAGAAACTGGAAAGGAAGGGAGAAATTTATAGAAATGGTGCACAGTAGCAGAGAGACAAACCAGGGCTCTTGAGATTGTCTGGTTTATTTGATTCATGTTGGCTTTGGAAACAGTTTGCATTTCACCAAGGTAGAGTTACGTTTTAGTCATGCACTTTGTAGAATACTACCAATAATAATATTTTTAAGCTATGTCAACACTGTGTGTGTGTGTGTGTGTGTGTGTGTGTGTATGAACACTTCTTGATCTCTTGATTGAAAGGGGAGGGTGTGTTCATCTGGACATTTTTGTTCTAGCATCACATGACTCTAATACTCAAATTCCTACTTCAAGGATTACTTGCTACAATGTCCAGTGCTTCACTGATTGTGGTGAGAGGATAGCTTACAGAATTCCTACAGGTTTCCAAGCAGGGCAGATTCATCATCTCTAGTATTGCCTTCTTCTCTTAATGGATCTGCCCTCAGTATTCCATCTTCCTGGAAAGCATTCTCTCTTTTTCTCTGTGATATATCTCACCCAGGAGTTTCTTCCCTCTCCTCTATTCCCCCCCCCCCCCCCCGTGTGTGTGTGTGTGTGTGTTTAAACCTATTTATGGTGGTGCTGGCTTATCTTATCAAATTAAAGACAACTCCAGAGATTTTTGTCTAAATGAAAGTGTCTGTGGTATGCACTATGATGCCACAACTCAGATTTCTGCCTCTAGAACAATATTCCTCAAGTAAGAATTTTTTCTGTCTTAAAAATAAAGTATCAGATGAACCAAAAACTGTAGAGTATGATGGCTCAGAGGTGGATAATAACCAAATTCTGACACTGTAAAGACAATGAAATTTTTCTCGCTTTTTGTTTCTGTGCTCTCTTACTGGAAAAGAATGCTTTTTGACGTTATATTGGAAGACACTGATCCAAGAGAATATAACTTCTTTGTCATGATTTAATATTGGTGATTTCTTCTGTTTTCATGAATTTCCTGTTTCTTATAAACTTATGGGAATCAAAATTCCTTGCAGTTAGCATTTTGCAGTTTAATTTACCACACTTTAAGGAAATTTTTTTCCTGGTGAATTTGTAATTGTCTGAGTAAACTATACTTTAAAATGTAATATATAATACATGAACATTTTATGAACAAACCAATTAGATCTAATACATTTTTATGCTTTTAAATTAGCAAAATTACTTTCAGAAATACACGAGATGCTAAAAAGTTAGCATTGCATTTATCTCTGTGTTCCATTATATATCTTCATTTTTTTATGCAATAACAAAACAAAGAAAGATTTTCAGAGTCTGCAAAGTCTTTGTATATTAAATCTCTGCTCCCTTGGGATCCCAGCTCCTACCTCAGAAAAATCTAAGGGAAGTAAACAAGCTTTCTTTTATATGCTAAAGATTAGGCAGGAAATGAGACAAACCTCTACTCTTTAATAGCTCCTACAGCTTTTAGGACCATGTCCACATGTGTTACTAGAGTTTACAAAGCTCAGCATCTTTTGGCTACTGCTTACTCTTCTGTCTGGTCCTGGTAATTTCATACTCTAATCCCCAACTCCCAATCATACTAATAAACCTGGACCTTTTTGTTTATTTGTTTTTTTTTGTATTTTGGTTTTTGGGGTTTTTTTGTTTGCTTGTTTGTTTTGTTTTCGATTTTTGCTTTTTTTATTTTTGAAACAGGCTATCTCACTGGTCAGAGTGGTTTTTAAAGGTTTATTTATTTTATAAGTATGAGCTTTTTGCCATATGCTTGTCCGTGTACTACCTGCAGGCCTGGTGCCTATGGAAGTCAGAAGATGACATAAGATTCCCTGGAACTGGAGTTGTGGACAGTTGTGAGCCACCATGGGTAGAAGGGACCAAACTAATGTTTTCTGGAAGAATGACAAGTACTCTTAACCATTAAGCCATCTCTCTAGACCTTAAAAGAGTGTTTTTATTTTTGTATTTATTATATGGTGTCTCGTAGTATCCTTAAATCTCAATCTAATAAGAACTTTAAGATAAAAATAGAGCAAAAAAGGATTTTATAAGTTGTTTTGATGCTGAAGCCATTATTTTCCAAATCATCTCTTAGGACCCGTGATCACAAGAACATATAATGGGAAATGCTGATCTAGAATAAACTCCCCGAGACATGAACAAATTTGAGAAGTTTTGTGGACTCTCCAGCAACTCATTATGACATAATAGTGTAATAAATTTTGGTGGTAATAATAATGAGGGTTGTTGATGCAATTACAGTTTGGAGGATAATTAAATGCTTCATGCTAATCTCCCTCCGAAGGTCATGGAGTCACAGAAGGGCATTGAAACCAGAGTGGGGCTATCTGAAGAGGAAGATATGTTTGCTTCAATGTGAAGAATGTATAAATATATTGTAGAAGCCAAACATTTATGACAGAAAACTAATTAGGAGACTACTGCCATGGGATATGTAAAAATAATGAGACTATGGTTTAACACAGGGCGGGGGTGGATGCAGAACATGCTCAAAATAAGCAGAAAGGAGGGAAGAATTGCTCACTGTGAGAAAATGCCCAATGAAATTCATTACATGAGTGATTAAGAATAAAAATGTAATCATCTTGACTATATTAGAAATTTAGTTAGTAAAAATTAAAACGACATTCTTTTTATGGTAAATAAAGAAAAATCTGTCCTTGGAAATATGAAATAAAATAACTTGGAAAGAAGTCTATGTGTCTGTGTTCTCTGTGTGTGTGTGTGCGTGCGCCCACACTCCTGCCCCACACAAGACAAATATAATAATAAAACAAAAGAGCCTATTACCTTGAGAGTAGTTAAGGCAGGGGGGCTTCAAGAGAGGATTGTTGGGAGGAAGGAGATTAAAGTGGGAAGTGATATCCTTCTATTTCAAGTAGAAATATTAAAAATTACATGAAAGATGTTTTCATTAAAATCAGAATTCATAGAAGTCTCATCATTTGAACAAGTTAAGAATAGTATTAAAGAAAGAACTAACCAGTGTATAAAGAATGGTCAATTTTGGCTTCCTGAACTTGATTTTAAACTAAAAAAGGATTTTATTTTTATTTCTAAAATTATGTGTCTATATGTATGTTTAGGTTTGAGTCAGTGTGTAAGAGTACAGTGTCTGCATAGATAAGAAGGAGTCTGATACCTTGGGGTTTGAAATACAGGGGATTGTGAACCAGCCAGTATTGGTGATAGGAACAGCTTGGATCTTCAGTAAGAGCTGCAACTCCCTTAACAACTGTGCCATCTTTTTTTTTGTTTGTTTGTTTCTCCATATAACTGCTCTGGATGTCCTGGAACTTGCTTTGTTGATCAGGCTGGCTTTGAATTCATGGAGATCTTCCTGCCTCCTGAGTGCTGGGCTTTAAGGCGTGTACCACCACAATATAGTTCAGAATATATTTTAAACTTAAGAAATACATTTTATTTATTACTTAAGTGTATTCAGGAGTTTATAGGGCTTAATTTAAAATCAAGTAGGTTTAAAATTTAAGTGTATATTCTAGAATCTACAAACATAGCCATGTGTTTTTCCCATTGCCTTGTTCATGTGTGCTCTTGTGTTCATGGGTTTTAAATATTCACAGAAAGGGCTTCAGATCTAAGAAAAAAGTGGTTGGTAACCACATAACGTTTGTGCCACTACAGCAACGTGGGCACATCTTGCCTAGGAACTCAGTACTTTAGCACACAGGATTCACTGCCGGGTAAGACTGGTTACCTTTCTTCTCTAGGGGCCTGCCTATGGAACCCCTTAGCATTACAAAATATACCCAGGAGAGAAGAAGATTCTGACTCAGTTCTAGTTTGATTCCTCTGATTTCCAGCAAAAGTGCATGGTGTTTTCAGTAATAGGATCTCTGATGACCTAGTTCTTGTGGGCAAGAAATACATCAACAATAGCCTGTGTTTTCAGGGGGTAGTATCTGGTACCTCCCTGATCTACAAGTCATAGGAAAATATTGCCACAAAGATTTTAATTTAATAACTAGGGGCTTCTGGGAGCAGCATTATCTATCCATTCAGGGTACCTCCTTTCAAATTCTTCAATATCCATATTACAAAGCAGTTTTCATGAGGCCTCTCATCCATTTTTGGCTGTGTTTAACCTTCATCCCATCACATCTTCCCACCCAAGTCCACATCATTACTGCTTAAACATCCTACTATCCTTTCCCACTTTCATATTACATTTGTTTTATTGTTCCTAATCATTCAAGCAGATTGTGTTGGATGCTAGACACTGGAAATAATGTTCCTCTTTAGTTCATGTTACACAAGTGGCTTTGCTTCATCAATTAGTTACAGAAGAGGCTTGAAACTGAAACTGGGACAAAGAACAAGCTTCTGGTTTTGGTATCCATTAGAGCTAGTGAAGTGTTTGGATTTCTGTGGTGCCAACCATCATATTCCCAGAGGCCAGGCTTCAGAGTTTGTCACTGTTCAGAATTCCCCTGCAGAGTGTCCCTGCTGTAGACTAAGGAAGTAGACCCTTGAATACAATGCTGTAGATGAGCTTACTGGTGTCTAGCTGTAGCCATGGTGACCTCTCAGAACCAGAACTTTCTGGCTGTTTACTATCATTCTGTTTCCGGCTGAGGTATTTAGTTTTTAGCAGGTCAGTTCTCAGATGTTACTGTGGATGTAATTCCTGGAATCTCAGCCTAGAGCTTGACCCCCAGTCATCCTATAATTGTGTAAGCACACAGTGTCCTGTGTCAAAGCCATCCCCGGATGGCAATGTGAAGCTAGTGTGCTGTCTATTTTGTGTAAGGCCCTGTTTTATGTGGTTAGCTTATCTGATACATTAACACAATCCAGTTTTCATTTTAATGGAAAAATTGGAAAGTTTATCAATAGAGCAATAAAAATAGTACATAACCTTTACAACAAAATAACAAAACCTTATTTAATCACAACGTAGAAAACAAAGCATCTATTCCATGGGGAGAAAAATTCATCAATTTCAATAGTTTAAGTGTTTGAGGAAATTTCTTCCCCGGCTGCAGTGTATACTTTGTGTGAGTTGGAAAATCTCATTTGGAAATTTGAAGTAAGAGCCAAAATAGATGGAAGTGATTTATATTAACTTAATTACTGAATGATAATGACAAGAATACTGACTCAATTGCTGGGTCTTTAGAGTAAGTTATGATGTTATAATAAGACTACCATTTTCCTTTGTCACTAAAAGAAATAGCTTATACTGTACACAAAGCCCTTAAATTGGTATTTGTGTCTTTAACACTTGTGTTTTTAAATATTTGTATGTAATATTTGAACATAGCAAATACTTCCACATTTAACTCTTCCTTAGCTGCAGTCATGTTGCACAGTTTTGCTTTTTATATATTGTAATTATATGTTTATAATCTATTTCAAATATTATATATACTTCTTTGAGAAGAGGTTCTGCATTTTTTTTCCAGGCTGGTCTCAAACTTGTAGACTCAAGTGAATTGCCCCTTCACCTTATCATGTTGTTGGGATTACACATATGTACCATCTCATCCAGAATTATTCTATATGTTTGTTTATAATATAGAGGGGAAGAGTGTTTTAGGTTTCAGTTGCTGTCGGTTTATTCATGACATATAAGAGCAGAATACTCCTTAGGAATATATCACTTTGCCAATTCAATTTCTTTGTGATTATAAAGGGCATGATAATTATTTTCAATTTTACAGAATTAGAACTCACCTAACATCTGAGATTAAGAGTATTTCCTGTCTTTATCCTCTTTATAATGTATTTACTTATCTTGTTCCATTGTGCCGAATAACCTTCTAGTGCAATACTTAATAAAATGGATAGTAGTGAGCAACCTTATTTCAGTGTCAAAGAAAAAGCTCACTTTTTAAATGGAGGCTATTTGCTGACATGTTTTTAAGAGAACTGAAATGCCATCCTAGTCCACAGTTTGCAGGGTTATATAGGGATTAATTTAAAGAACAACTAGGTTTAAAATTTAACTGTATATTCCAGAATCTACAAATGTAGCTATGTGCCTTTCCCATTTTTCTGTTAATGTGTTCTGTTGCATGCACTACTTTTAAATACTCAGAAACTTTTATTTTGAAAGATGTATTACCTTTCAAATAATTATTCTTTATTTTATTATCTATTATTTTGTATAGAATTGGTGCATCAAGGGACACAATGGACATTGTTGACCGCTGCTCTTTCTGATGATGACTATTATCTTTCAGTGCTAGACGGGACTTGGACCATTTGGTATTACTTGCTTTTATTTGACTTATTTCACCTTGCATGTAAAATTGTTCATCTTATTCATGATTTCTTTGCAATGTTTCTTTTTAAAAATTCAACACATCAACTCCAATTTAGACTGCCCACATGCTTCTCTGAGGACTTCTCACAATGTAGTTTGATCACATTTATTCCCCATATCTCCCTGTAGTGATTGCCAGATTAGAACACAGTGCACACACACACACACTATATATATATATATATATATATATATATATATATATAATTTGATAAGCAATTGCTGTGCAATTCCTTCAGGAAATTATTTTTATGCCCTCAGAATTCCTTAGTTGCCTATTGTTATTTATATAGGGTTAAAAATCTCCTTTCTGAAGACTAGCTTTCAAGGTACAAGAAGGAACCATGTAAGCTTCTGAGTGAGTGAGGAAACCAAAATTCCTACACAGCTAGGACACCTGTGAGCCACAGCAATGACCACAAAGATGTAATAAAATTAAGGGTTTAAAAATAACATTTATACATTGGTGGTAACCAACAGCTCTCCAATTGGACTTAAGACCTGATCAACAAAAGGGAACTCTCATGCCTGGCACTAAAAACCTAGACAAATAACCAGGGCTCGTGAAGTCACGGACCTTGGAAGAATATCTACAACTGCTACTTTACCAAACCACTATGTTTCCTAATTACATTATAAATATTTTATCCTTATATCCACTGATAAGTATAATCCTTACTCTTCCTCAAGGAAACTTCTCTTTTCAATAGATGTAGACTATTATAGAAAACCACAACTAATAAAAATAGAGTGGTGAACCCTGTCCCAAGGGTTACATCTACAGTACAATTCCTGCATCTGAGGCTCAGGAGTCATTGTGGAAGAAATAGGTGGAAAGACTGTAAGAGAAAGAAGAACAGGAAGTTTGCTGTAAGATTGTGCTTCCTAAGAATTTTAGAGGCTATGGCTTTGAAGTCTCCCCAACATGACTTCCTAAGCATGAGATGAACGAGGACAAAAACAAACATGCAAAGGTATACTGAGGAAAGTGCACAAGGCCTCAGTCCTCTCTCTTTCACTTTAGTAAAAATAATTTATCAAGTTCAACTTGTGCTGCCCATATATTCTTGAGTGTGGGGCCATTCACTGGAGCATGATTGACCTGCCAAGGGATACATCCTTAATCAAAACTGACTCTCCCTCTCCCAGAAGCCATCAACTGCAAATAACTCATGAAGTATTTTCTACTCCATGCTAGAGTACCAAATGACTCAACCTTGTTCAGATCCTGTGCAGGCAACCACAGCTGCTATGAGTCCATGAGCACAGCTGTCCTGTTATGTCCAGAGGAATCTCTTTAGCTCTGGACCTCCCTGAACTCTATTGCAATCTTTCTGCTCCCTTTTCTGTAGTAGAATACTATTTGTTTGTTCCTGGATGCACAGCCCCAAAATAACCACATAGAAGCTATGTTATTTAAATCACTGCTTGACCTATTAGCTCTAGCTTCTTATTATCTAGCTCTTACACCTTAATTTAACCCATTTCTATTAATTTGTGTATCACCGCGTGACTGTGGCTTACCAGCAAGGTTCTGTCCAGCATCTGTTTCAGGAGGGGCTACATGGTGTCTCTTTGACTCTGCATTCTTTCTCCCAGCATTCAGTTTAGTTTTACCCACCTATCTCTACTCTGCCCTATCACTGGCCTAGGGAGATTCTTTATTCATTAACTAACAAAAGCAACACATATATAGAAACACTTAATTCCAAAATATTGTTTATACATGTTTGTTTACATTTAAAGGGGGATATGCTATAGAAATTTGCATTGGTATGCATCTTGGTTTATTGATATAAATTTAAGGTCAATTTTGTTATTTGTATATTTCTGCTCTTAATTAAGGTATTGTGTTTGTGCAGCTCATTTAAAAATGTAATGAATAATTAATAAATACAAGTTAATAAATAGTCATCCATAATAGTCAAGCTCACAGTAATGTTAGCTAAGTTTTCTTGATATATAGAGATATAGTTCAGTTAGATAGGTAATCTTCAAATCTTTCAGAGACCCTCAGAATATCATTTAAAATATTAAAGAACTTAAGACTTTCATGACAGTGAGACACATATGCTCCTGGCAACACCAATTACTTCAAGAGAAAGATGGGCATTGAAGAGGTTCCTTGTGTTAGCCATTTGGGCAAGAAACTTCTCTTGTCTGGATTGCTTGATGCAATGCAGTATACTGGACATGCAGGACCCACAGAAAAATGACTGATAAACTTGCCTAAAGGTGATACAGTCCTTCAGGGTTCCTATTTCATGAAAGAGTCTGCCAGATATTCTATAGGACACAGAAAAAAGTTACTGACAAACTGCCAATATAGACAGAAATATCTTTAAAATTTCCTGCTCATGAAAAAGTCTGTCAGATACTATGGGCCGGTAGGCTAAAAATGAGTGTCCCAATGATATGGAAAAACTTTGAGTGGCTGTCTAGGCAATGAGATATCTCTGTCAATTCTAGAGTTTTGGAAGATGCTTACAATGTACTTCCTGTTTACTTAGGTAATATATCCTTCTGGAGTCTTTGATGGTGTTGAGGAATATAGTTATAGTTTTCCTTAGTTATGATAAAAATAAAGTAGATATAATTATTGTAACTGTAATTCTTGCTTAATGCCTGTTTTGTTACATGTAATTTTATTATGTTAAAGTTAAAACCTTCCTTTTTATTTAAACAGAAAAGGGGAAATGACATGGAAAGTCCTTCTTTATATTGCTGTTTTTATTGGTTAATGAATAAAGAAGTGGTTTTGGGCCTATAGCAAGGCAGAACAGAGCTAGGCAAGGAAAACTAAACTGAATGCTGGGAGAAAGAAGTGGAAGAGTCAGAGAGATGCCATGTATCCCCATCAGAGACAGGTACTGGACGGAATCTTGTCAGTAAACCACAGCCATGTGATGATAACAGATTAATAGAAATGGGTTAAATTAAGATATAAGACCTACCCAATGAAAAGCTAGAGCTAATAGGCCAAGCAGTGAATTAATTAATACAGTCTCTGTGTGGCTATTTTGGGAGTCTGGGTGGGTGGGAAACAAACAGGCAGGCTCCTATAACACTTTTCTGCGATGGTGCATGGGCCATGGAATGGAGTGATAGTATGATGTCCACTGTGTTTGAGCATTCCATGGACAAACTACACTTTGACTACTTTCTCAGTAAAATATCACCTAATACAGAAAGAAATTGATGAGATCTGAGAGCTGCACTAATCTGAACCCATATCTTAAAATATATTTTGTATTCTTTATTCGAGAACTAGCATGCCAGTTAATTGTTATGCTACACATGTTTATTCACTCAGGTATTAAGGGATGCTAAAATTGTTTCTAGTTTTTGGCTCTATAGGTAAAGCACTTATACAGTTTATATGATCATATGCTTTTATTACTCTTGGTTAAGTATCTGGGAGTAGAAAGTTTGAATAATAGTGCAATATACCTGTAATTTTAATTAAATGTTAAATCAGCTAAGAAACTGTTAAATTCTTTTCCACATAAATATTTCCTTTTTAAAATTCTGTAATAAATCTGTGAGCATTTCGTTTTCATCACATTTTTACCAGTACTTGAAGCACTCAATATTTTTAGATTTACCTATTTTTATGAAGCATGAAAATGGGCACTGCTGGGTTTAATTTGCATTTCCCTAATGAATAATAATATTGGATGTCTTAATTGGTTTATATTTATCATAGAAATATTTATTTAAATTTCTTGTCTATTTAAAATGGTGTGCTAATTGTTTCCTTATTGTTGAACTTTGCGGGTTATTTATATATTCTGGACATAAGGACTTCATTAGATTTGTGTGATTTGCAAAGCGTGTTTCACCCTTGGTGATTTGCTCTTTTTGGCTCTTCATTATGTCTTATAAAGAAGTGAAGCTTTCATAAGGATAAAAATTTAACTTATTGACGTGTTCCTTTTGGATGGAGCTTTTGTTCTGTGCCCACACAATCTTAAATCACAGGGATTTTCTTATAAAACGCCTCCTCTAATTTTTTTTTCTAGTTTAGGTTTTATATTGTTGTCTTTCTTCAATCCATTTTGAATTAATTTTTATACAGTAAGGTATAAACTCTAGAACATTAAAAAAGACCATCCACTTTTCACAATACAAGTTTCTGAAAAGAATGTTTTCTCAAACACTGGTATATTTTCATAGTAGTTTTGGAAGTAAACTATTCATTTCTGTGTGGGTCTTTTTTTGCATATGAATGGTTTCATTGATTTATTTGTCTATATTTATCTTGTAATCGAGTTTATGCGTGTGTGTGTGTTTATGTGTGTGTGTGTTTATGTGTGTGTGTGTTTATGTGTGTGTGTAGCATTTCCAATTTTGAACCATGCTCCCAATGTGTATCTCTGAACAGCTGAGAAATCAGTATATAGCCTCAAACTCAGAAATCATCCTGCTTCTGTCTCCCACATGCATGGATTAAAGCCATGCCCACCACACCCAGCTAGAAATGAAAACGTTTTGTCTTTAATTTTGTTTTACTTTTTCAAAGATGTTCTACATATTTTAAGTCCTTTCTATTTGCTTATAGATCAGTTGTAAATTTCAAGAGAAAGAGTCTTCCATGATTATCAGTGCTATTATGTTGACTCCACAGGCAAAACTGGAGAATGATGACAACACTCACTGTTCTCTTCCATGATCATTGTCCCTGTGTCCACTTACTCTGCTCTCACTTAGTTCCCCCGTGGATAATCAAGGTGTCTGCTCTTTTTCCCTGTCACTTTTCCCCACGGCTGCTTCATTTTCTTTGCTACTTTGTCCTGAAATGGCTGCTTCCCTGGTCTAGCTTGTATCCGGTCTGTCTCCTGAATCTCGGGCTCTGTAAAGCTCCAGCAGATTTCCTTTTATTTTTTTCTGTGGCCTGGGAAGAAACAGAGAGAAGTGAGCATGAATAATTTTAAGGCTCACTTCTCTTGGTTTTGGTCTCAGTACTGTCTCATACATAAAGCTATCATTTCTATTTATGCACAGTTATTTGAAAGGGTATTTTTTTAGTTAACTATTTGGAAGGTGAACTAAATTGTAACTGTATATATAAATTTACAGTGTTTTACAAACTCTAATTTCATACTTTTGTTTTCTATAAAGGACCAAGTGCCCCTGAAGCTCCATTCTGGACAGAGGAAGTTCTTGTTTGTTGACAGGCCCATAGGTATGGGCCCATTCTATCTTGACTAAAGGTCAGAGAGTTGGAACTTCTGTTGCTTCAAGGTTATTGTCAGCAGTTCAAATAACAGGTATGGATAATATCCAGATCTGGTATTTCAGGTATTAAGAAGTCGATCTGTTTCTTCCTCAAACAAAAGTCTAGGATCCAAATATGTTTATACTCCCTTAGGGAAATAACTATGGATTCCACCCTGGGCGAGGTTTACTTACAGGATATTTTGGTCTAGAGTGTGAGTGTTACTTGTCTTGTTTTGCCAACAGAATGTTTAACTAAGAATGTAACCTGTAATTCTTCAACTGATCTGTTCATTCCTTGTATCATGTGAATGCAGTTTTTTAAATCTTACGCCTACCTTTTGGGGTCTGGGTATTTAAGGAAGTGGAAATTAAATGTGGGTGATTTTTCAGTATTCACTGGAACTCCCTCATGGTTATTTTCTCTCATGTCATCTTTTCTTTACTTATTTTTCTAATTCTCATGTTCCTAGCCTGGGAAGAGGTAATCCTTGTCAAAGATGGTCTCAGACAATTTATGAGTAATGTTTATTGTGTGTTTGCATATACATGCTATGACATGAGGTCAGAGGACAGCTTCAGAGTGTTGGTTTTGCCTTCTACTATGAGGGTCCCAGGAATAGAACTAAAGCTATGAGGCTTGGAAACAGATGCCTTTCCCTCTAGATCCATCTTCTCAGCAACCCAGGAATTTCTTTTTAAAATGATTTTGCTGTGGATATGATCCATAGTTAATTGACTACATTCATAATTGTTTAAAGATTTTTCTCTTTTTAAATTTTTACTAGCAGATTGATCTTTTAAATATTTCCCTACTTACTTAATACTGTACTTTTCTATTGCAATCTTCAATTTTATTATTTTTCCTCTTATCAATACAACAAATTAGCCAGATTTCTTATGAAAAAAGATTTGTTAATATCAGGAATTAAAGAATTTTTGTGTAGTGTCTTTAAATATTTAAATGATAAATTATAACTTAAAAGTAAGAAAATTACTGAACCAGTATTTTACACCATATATATATATATATCAGAATGCAAACTGTTAAACAACTTATCATGCTGCTTGGTAAATTCTTAATAAGGCACACATGCATCAACTGTGTGATCTGCGTTTCTAAACTCATGTATGTTCTCAAGAGAAATTATAGCATATGTCTACAAAAGAATGTGTATGCATGTTTATGCTAAGCTTTGTCTTTAATAACTAAAAACTGGAAACAACCCAAGAAGTCATCAACAGATGAATAGATAAACATTAAAAATACGGCGAATTCCCATGTTTACCGAAGCTAGGTTGACATGAGCTTTGATGTAACATATTTGCCTGTTGGCTTGTTTTCTGCTTATCCTGTTTGCAAATAATTTTACATGAAAGCCCTCGTTGTCACCTGCAAGAAGGAGTAGCTGAATATGTAGACAGTGACATAACTGGATAGGTAAGAAATTTTGTCTCAGGAGATGATGTGTACTTGTCTTCAGAAATGTTGGGTTTCTAAGTACAGCACTGAGCTTCTCTTATATTCTCCCACTCCAATATCTGTTTGGCCTACACATACAGATGACTCCTGAATGTATCTTCATGATTCATAAGCTACAAATAACCAAATATTCTAGACCATTTCTTATGATATTTGTGGAAGGTCATCATATGAAATAAACTACATCAAGGATCTTAAAGGTATTGAAATGGGCCATCAAACTGCAGACTCCTAGTGGGTGACATACATTAGAATATCTTGTCTTCTCTTCTGAGTAAATTGGGAGCATGGGGACCTTGGGAGAGAGTTGAAGGGGAGGGGAGAGGCAGGGAAGGGAGCAGAGAAAAATGTAGAGCTCAATAAAAATCAATTAAAAAAGAATATCTTGTATACAGCTTAAACATAACTCCTTTTGTATTATTTTTGCATTTTGAAGAGTTTTCAATATTGTTTAAGTGGAAGCATCACCCAAGCCCCTGGCATCCATTGTACCCAAAGAGTCTGGAATATTTGGGTTAAGGCCACACCACAGCCCCTGACATCCATATATCCAGAGTCTGGAATGTTCGGGTAGAGGTTCCATCCCACGTCCCTTTCCCCGGGAGTTGCCTCAGTCCAGATTCCTTCCACAAAAAAGCCTGCCAAAGGATGAGCTCTCCCCAGGGATGCTCAAGACCATGGCCACAGAGTATTTATACTGTCTCCTAGAGAACAACATACGGTTTTCTGGTCTTCCTTTCCTGTCTTCTCTCTGGGGGTCTGGAAATCCATCTGGGAGCGTTTATGTCCATTAAAACTGGACTTTTTCTGATTGGTTTGATTTGGTCTGATTCAGATTATTGCAGCAGTGAAGAGGCTTATTAGGGTTCAGAAACTTTTCAAATATAAATATAACTTATATAGCATCACTTATTCAGAACATACAAGGAACCATTTAGTAAAATTGAGATTAAGCAAACCCAACCATTGACTAAATAAACAAATACAGTAGGCAACAAACTGCCTGTAAGCAATGTAAAAATGTGAAGCTTTGATAATAATTAAAGAGATGAAAATTAAAGAAAATAAAATAGCATTTTCTGTATTATGTGGAAATATTATTTCAAAATGCTGAAGAATTTATTTTTTTATGTGCTTGTGAAAAACCAGGTATTATCTTCCAGTATTGAGAGAAATTTAAATTGACACATATTTTTGAAATACAAAGTTCTAAGCTCTGTCTGAATATAAGCCATGCATAATACTGGCTGAACAATTTCACATTTAGACTATGCTAAAGAAATATGCACACATAGGCAGAAAATCATACTCAAGTTTATTCATTTTGTCATTGTTGTTAGAATGAGAAAATGAATGTATACTAAATGGTCATTAATAAGGGAAGGGTTAAATAATTTATAGTACATGTAGGCTACATTAATATCCATAGCTATTACAAAAAGTTGATAAATGTATTCATATATGCTGTATTGGAGATATCAACATAATATATTGTTATATAAATGTCACAGAAATATATCTAAAATAGAATGCTTTTAGTAAACTATGACTTTGTATATGTAAATGGGTGCACTTGTTAACACATTGAAACTAATATAAAAGAAAAAAAATCCAGAAAGTTAACTATTGAGAGTGATTTTCTTTAAGGGGAGATGTAGAAGGAAGATAATGGGCAGTCAAACAGTGCTGTTGTGTACCATATTACAATTCATTTTTTATTTTATTTCAGTAGAATGTTAGATAGGTTAAATTGATACAGCAAACATCTCAAAAGGTTGCAAAGTTGCCTATGTAATGGCTCAGTGAGTAAAAGTACTTGTCACATAGTCTGACAATCTCAGTTTGAGTCCAGGAAAGCATGGTGGAAAGAGAGAACTAATTCCTGAAAGGTATCCTCTGACCCGTGCAAACACACTTGGTCTCATGTACATATCTCACAAATGCTGCATTTAATAACAAATAAAATAAAAGTTTCAGGAAAAGATATTGAAATTTTCTTCAAGAATGATTAATTTTTGAGGAGATAGATATTTTTAAAATATATATATATTGCATAATGTTATTATATATAACTAAAAACCACCACATTACTCTGATGATATGTATCAATATTGTACTTAAATACCATTTTGATAATATTAATGGTCAATTTGACAGGCTCTGGAAAAATCTAGGGAGGGATCTCAAGCATAACTGGGAGTTATTATCCAGTCTCTGGAAAGATTATGTAGATTGTGGTTGGTGAAAACTTGTGGATCATTACCTGAGTGGGTATCCTGAACTGTATGTCATTGAGAAAGTGAGAGGACATTGCTTTTTCTGCTTTTTTTTTTTTGAGACAGGGTTTCTCTGTACGTTTGGAACCTCTTAGAAATAGCTCTTATAGACCAGGTTGTCACTGAACTCACAGAGATTCACCTGCCTCTGCCTCTTGAGTGCTGGGATTAAAGGCGTGCACCACCACTGCCCGTCCTGGCATTTTCTGGTTCTTGATTGAGGCTATGATATGATCAGTTGCTTCAAACTCCTGCTGTCTTGTCTGTAACCTTGAAGTATGAGCCAAAATAAGCCCTTTGTCTTTCAAATTGCTTTTGCCAAGGTATTCATCACAGTAATAGGAAAAAAGTAAGACAGCCTCTAACAACATATTTAATAATTAAAAATGAAAATAAAAAACTAATAAAAGTGAAGCTCTCAACTCATAAAATGATTTTCTGTCTTTCATAGACCAGAAGTATTCTCAACAGATTAAAGAACAACTTATTAATACATGAGTGAGTTTCTGCATCATTGCCAGCAAATATGGGACAAGTAGCCTACTCTCATTACCTCTATTTAGTAATCATTTAATAAACAAGCAAGTGAAAAGTAAGTTTGTATTATCCACATTCTCCAAAAGTTGAATCAAGTAAATGACAAAAATATGGTAAATCTAAAATTTAATTTTCAGTTATATACCTTTATTTGAGAAGTCTATTTCCAGTCTGTGCACACTGTATCTCTTAATATAATTTTGAAAAGTACTTATTTGTATCTCACCATCAACAAAGTATTGCCAACTTTGTGTGTGTTCATGCTTCTACACTATATTCCCCTTAGGAGAAGAAGTATCCATTTCATCTGTAACAACTTCTTGTTCCTACATATACAGGAATGACTCTTGCCTTGTAAAATTTATAACTTCATGTTGACTGAATGAGAATAATGGAACTGTTACTTACAAAACCTGAAATGAAAATTTTCAAGTTGTCAAATGACTTGGGACAGCATAGAGATCAAGACCTAAGATGGTGTTTTATTGACTACCTCCCCTCTCAAAAATATCTTTGGAAAAATGAACTTTTGAATATTTCCAACCAAAATTAGTCTAATAGATTCGATTGTCATTTTTAATTATTCATGTTCTATAGGATGTTACAAAGGCCCTCTTGGCATGAAATGCTTCTATTGTCTCATGTTCATACAGAAGATCAACCAAACTGAAATGGTGGGAAGATGGATGATGCTTACAGGACTGTTCTTGTCAGATTCAAGAGCACAGCTGGTGTCATGTGATACAGCTTGATATGGCTGTAGGCTAACCTGAGGGCCTCTGAATGTTATAGGATCCTGAATCACATACAGAGGACTCTTCAGTATGCATGTGAAATATGTCTTCTCATACAGAAACTTCCTCAAGGACTATTTTATTTTTATGGTCACCTCCATGTTTCAAGTTTGCCATATATTTTAAGGGCACATCTGGGTCTCCTATATTCTCCTTGCATGCATAGCCCATTGCCTGTTTTTTGGGCACTATGCTGAATCTTCCCTATGCACAGCTTGCTAATTTTTCTTTTACTATGACTGGGGATATTTTCTACTACCTTTATCACACACAGATTCTCTATTTAAAGGTGATAAGAGTGTCCCTTTGGAAACACTAGCCTTATCTCACATAGTATTCATGACCAGTATCAGTTTGAATTTTCATCTTAACCTGAATATTGCTAACTGGTTCTACTCATTTTTTATACAATTATTGAGGACACTGATGAACTTAAGAAAAAAATGGTCTAGGCATTTACCCTGGCACTACACTGCTTGCTATTTCTCCTCTGGGTAACATTACTCTTATGAAGGAAATTTATTCTGAATGACCCTCCAACTAGCAATTAGGCAGCCTAGGCCATAATTTTCTCATTGAATTGATATTGGAGTAATGAAGGAAAGAATGTAAAGCTTTGTTAAAGTCAAACAGGGGTCTGTTGTCTCTCTTCCATTTATCTATCCTGTCATTTCTTCATAGAAGATTAATCTTATCACCTCATAAAACGTGGACACAGGTTTTCTGGCTTCATCACCTGGTGGTTGACATTCTTATTGTGAGCTTCTCATTACCAAGACAAGATTACATTTAGAATATTCAAATTCATAAATGAAGATAGAATTTCAGAGAATTACTAGAAATGTACTTTTAATTGTTTGTTCGTTTTAGAGACAGGGTTTCCCCGCATAACAGCCTTAGCTGTCTTGGAACTAGCTCTTGTAGACCAGGCTGGCCTTGAACTCACAGAGATCCACTTGCCTCTGCCTCCCAAATGCTGGGATTAAAGGTATGTACCACCATGCCTGGCATACTTTTAATATCAAAAATTCTTGATAGTTTTTAATAATGGAAGATATTTAGATATTTAAAGATTTCTGCATTCACAGGCATTTGGTTTCATGCTAGAATTCAGTGGAGCTCTGTAGTTAAATTTGTAGAATAAGGCTGTTTCTGCTGAGTAATAAACATTATATTCTGGGCAAGAGGAGAAGATAGAAACAGAAGAGTACTTATTCATTCACTGTTTATCTATCTGGTGATTTGTTTGCTATTTAGTCTACGTATTTAGTGGTGCTGGATATTGAAGAGTTTTTCTTTTAAATTAATTTTGTTCAAGTTTATGCACCGAGTGTTCATTATATTCTCTAGTCTTTCTTCTTTCTGCTGTTTTGCATATCCTAGCATGAATGATATCAATGGAGTGCCCTTTAGTGGAAATGTAGGACAAAGCATGGTTTTGGTATCAGGAGTCACTTTTCTGAGGTTGGTCTTCTTAGTTGGCCATCCAAAATGAGATAGTAAGACATGTTGCTGTGGGTTAGTGTGTATGTTTATTTTACAGACTCCCATGCTTACCTCAGTTCCAGTGTTTCTTTATAATGATATGTCATGGCTTTTCCTGACTGTGAATGGAGTGAGTGTCTTGAGCAAGATGGTGAACTTGTAGTTTGTGGAACTGCAAGGAGAAGAAACAACTTTTTGGAGAATATACATTTGAGCTGTTTAATTTCTATCTTACTAAATCCATGAGGTCTTTTGAAAATATTTGTGATTCATGTGTATGTGGGTAAGTACACGTGTGACTGTAAGCACCAATGTACTCTAGAAGAGACTGTTGGACCCCTTAGAGCTAGACTTACAGGCAGTTGTGAACTGTTTGATGTAGATGCTGGGAACAGAACTTGGAACCTCTGCAAATGCAGTACACTTAACCACTGAACTATTTTTTCCATCTGTCACTAGGTATTCAAATCTTACTCTTCATAGCCTCATGAAACTTCAAATTTTGTCATTTCTCATGCAATTCTAGTAAGGACTACTGTGACCATATATTCATGTGATTTCTGACATTTTTCTATTTTAATTTTTACTTTATTTTTATTATTTATTTTTTGAGGTATAATTATATCATTTCCCTTTTCCTTTCCTCCCTCCAAATCCTCCCATAACCTGTCTCTGCTCTCTTTCAAAACATGGTCTTTTTTCTTTAAGTGTTTTTACATGTATATGTGTATGGAGATAGAAATATATATATATCCAGCTCAATCTGTATAATGTTACTTGTATGATTCTTCTTTTTGAGGGCTAGCCACTTTGTATTGGAAACCAACTGGTGTTTTCTTCCCTGGGGAAGACCGTTTCTCTTGTTCTCAATATTACTTAGTTGCCTATAGTTATGCAAACAGGGATAAGAACTCCTGAACATCCCCTATCCACTTTGGCATTTCTATTGTCCTTGTTCAACTTATGTCTAAACATTTGTGTTGATGAGACTTTCTGGATGTAGCGTTGACATTACTGGGATACACCACTTTACTAAACCAACATAGGCTCTAATTATATTCTAAATCTTTGTCCTTATTAGATAATTTCAAGTTAGCTTTTGAATTTGATTACCATTTCTATTTCTTCTGTCTCTCCAATTCATGAGTTTCTATTTCATTTTTCTTAATTTCTGCTTATCTATGGATTGCATTGTTTTTCTAGTTTCCTTCCTTGTTTACTTGTATTGGATATATAACGTGTTTCTGTTATTTTCATAACTATTGCAAAAGAAATTAAAGCTATGAACTTCAAGAACTGTTTTGATCACTTAGCTTGTGAATGAGGGTAGGCTAAACAACCATTATATTAGGTCCCTAGAATACAGTGAGTCAAATATGATGGGCTCAAGCAACTGCTAGTGATCTGCAACAGGGCAATATTTTCTATATTTCTTGTTCTGATATCCCAGCACAATGCCTATATTGCATAGTTACAATCAAGATAGCGCAATGTCATACATAGAGAAAAATCAAGAAAAAAACAATCAAACAGGTAAAAGAAACAATTTAAGACTTGAAAACCGAGAAAGAGACAACAAAGAAAACACAAAATGAGGGAATTCTGGAAACAGAAAATATGGGAAAATGATCAAGAACCACAAATGCAAGAATAAACAGTAAAATACAAGATATAGAAGAGATAATCTCAAGCATTGAAGATACAATAGACTAAAAAGTCTCATCAATCAAAAAAAAAAAACCACTAAATCTAACAAAAGCTTAACACAAATATCCAGGAAATGCGGGACACCATGAAAATACCTAACCTAAGAATAATGGGGATAGAAAAGAAATCCAACTCCAATGCACAGAAAATATATTCAACAAAATCATAGAGGAAAACTTTCCTAACCTAAAGAAAGATATGCATATGAAGATACAAGAAGCTTACAGAATACCAAATAGACTGGACGAAACAAAAAACCACAAACAAATAAACAAACAAAAAACACATACCCTCACCATGTAATAATAAAAACAGTAAACATACAGAATAAAGAAAGACTATTAAGAGCTGCAAAGGAAAAAAGGTTAAGTAACATATAAAGGCAGGCCTATCAGAATTACAACTGACTTTTCAATGGAAACAATTTAAACCAGAAGGTCCTGCAGGGTCAAGCATTATGCAGACATTAAGAGACCATGATGCCAGCCCAGAATACTATACCAAACAAAACTTTCAATCATCATATATGGACAAAACAAGACTTTCCATGACAGAACCAGATTTAACCAATACCTAGCCACAAACCCATCTCTACACAAAGTACTAGAAAGAAAACTCCATCCCAGGGAAGTTACCTATATCCACAAAACCACAAACAATAGATGAACTCACAGCAGCAAATCCAAAAGAAGGAAAAACACACACAATACCATCACCAATTGCAAAACCTAAAATAACAGGAACTAGCCATAACTGGTCATTAATATCCCTTAATATAAGTAGTCTCAACTCATCTATGAAAAAATACAAGCTAACAGATTGGATAAAAAACAGAATATGTCTTTCTGCTGCATACAAGAGACACATTTCAACCTCAAAAACAGACATCACCGCAGAGTAAAGGATTGGGAAAAAAATTTTCTAATCAAATGGACCTAAGAAACAAGCTGGTGTAGCTATCCTAATATCTAACAAAAATAGGCTTCAAACTAAAATCAATCAAAAGAGACAAAGAAGGACATTTCATATTACTCACAGGAAAAATCCATCAAGAGGAAATCTTAATACTGAACATCTATGCCCCAAATACAAGGGCACCCTCATATGTAAAAGAAACACTACTAATTCTTAACTCACACATTAAACCACACACACACACACACACACACACACACACACACACACACACACACACACACACACACACTAATAG